>JJRW01S0014898.1:16826-27988 GCA_001188405.1 Loxosceles reclusa | reverse complement strand
AAACCTCTTCACATGAATAACTTGAACACAAATGAAAGCCCTGCGAAAGCACTGCGCATTTATACCTGTTCTACGCGATGTTACTGCCATCTGTATATTTGCATATTGCTCTCCCATGACTTTTGTCACTTCAGTGTATAATTCTGTTCCAGTAATAAAACCAAAAATTAAAATCTAAATTTACATATCGCAATTTCAAAACTAAATTCTAAATCAAAATATGATATTTTAAGCACCCGTGTCTTTCAGACTTAAATCCTAATTCTTAGTCAACTTGTGGCTTAGTTGAAATATTATTTTACAAAAGAGATTTTACTTATCTTAATGAAGAAACTCCTTGGCTGTTGACTGACAGCTTAATGCGTCTTTTTACCGCGCCACGCTTCGATCTGAGGCGGAAGGAATAGTCGTAAGACCACTTCTTTGGTTTAAAGACTAGTTCCCATCTTCCGAAAATAGTTTTTTTCATCTGCTTTGGTAGCTCTTTTATACAATTCTGTTTCTGACGTCACTTTGACGTTTCCTTTCGCCCAAATTTCTGGTTCTTTCTAACGAGAGACCAAATGTTTAGGAACGTTGACAATCTCTTGAGTTCGTTTTTTTGTTAGTGGGGTTTTGTGGGATTGGTTTGCTAGAAAATTGTTGTAACGATTACTAATCTCCTCCCTGCTAACCTCTAACATTACCATAAAATAGGCAAAGACTAGCAAGTCTATGCGCCTCGGAGAGAAAGAATCAGTGTCGGAAACAAAGCCACGTCAAATATGACTGGCACATTCGACTTATAAATTGTTATGTTGTCTCGCTCCCTCAAAAGAACTTCTCTTCTTGCCAGAAACAATGTTGCTGACTAAAGTTTGAGCCGGGACTTAAATAAGGCCTATTTTGAAGTAGTGACCTAAGAACTAAGAAGTGCCCAATTACGAGTCTCGAACGGACACAACTTATTAAAGAGTGTTTTACTGACGAAGTCACCGAACTCTAAACTTAAAGATTATCTGAGGGATAGACATAGATCAACCTTTCCAGATAAGTTAAACTTACATTTAATTAAGCCAGAAAGGCATAAAGTAAAGTGGATTTAAATTTTAAGGTTTATTTCAAAAACCTAAAATTGACATGGAATTTGAATTAAATTTGTCTAATTTCTCTGAGTAATGTTTAGTATTGAATTAAGTACTTGAAAGTGTAGTAAACAATTCTGTTATTGTATATTTGTTTCTGAATATTAAGTTGCTCTTATAAATTTAAGTGCCAAGTGTTACACTTGAAACACGTTAAAAAACTCGTGTTTCTTTGTAAAATCTCATTAGACCTTAATAAATACTTTGTTTGGTTTTACTTTTGATTAATTTTTATAGCTAGTCGCTATATTTATAAATTTCTTAGTTAAGTCGGAAATTTGATTTGATTCATATTGATCTTTTGGTTTGCTTTAATTTTCGCATTCACTGTACCGAATTGAAGATGAGTTCAAAATGCTCGTGTCGGGTTAAGAGCTTATAAAGATCTGAAGATTTGTTTTCTCTCAGAGTTCTAATTTCGTTGCAGAGTCTGCTTGGTCTCACGTTGTGCTTGCTGGAGATGACGAGCAGACTCTTCATTGTTATGGTATGTTTGAACAGTACTAGATATCATGAACATCATGAAAACACTTGTACATTTAATTGTTACGGCTGGCTATTCACTAACGAATCGTGCTAGATGCTTTGTAATTTGCATTTTTCTAATTTTGAAATAAATTATTGGTACCATTATGTAAAAACACTGCTCTTGATTGTAGACTTACTATGAACTTCTCATACTATGAACATTTAAGGGCATAGTTCATTTTAACGTTATGTAGAAGAAAAGAAGATAAAGTTCTGGGCACACGACGTATGTAGTAGTGTAGAGGTAAGATAAAGTTTTCAATCGCAATTTTTTCCCTTTCCCTCAACTTTACATCAGCGGCCGTGACGTCAAAAAAGCAAAATATCTCCTACTGCGATAAAGAAGACATTCTGCGTGCAAACGTCATATTCATTCAAAATAGAGCTCCTACCCACTGGCCTATTGAGGTTCGAGATTACCTGAATGATAATCTATCACCCCCAAGAAATTTTAAAAACGCCCTTTCGCCGACATTAGTACTCGAACCTGGATCGTTCAGCTCCGGGAGTGACCGCTTTACCAATTAAACTACGCCGACAACTGATAGGTAGCTTATTATAAAAGTATATTCTGGGGGAACCTCACAAAGTCCAAATGTCCCAGCCTATGACTTTTTCTCTTGAGGGACATAAAAAAGCGAGTATTCTTTCCTCGACTTCTGGTGACTTCAGACGAACTGAAACAACGTCGTTGACGAGGATCTACTCAAGTCTTCTTGAGCAGAATTAGATTATTGCATTGGTCTCTGTTGTGTCAATTTTTCCCCACAAAATACTTCGAAAATAAGCTGCCCAGATACCTGTCGGCGTAGCTTAACCAGTAAAGCAGTCACTCTAGACGTGACAGATCCATTGGTTCGAATCCCGGCGTCGACAAAAGGGAAGATTTCTTTACAATGGCCCCCGAACAGGGACTCACACTAGTGGCCAAGAACCCAACCGTTACGTCCACTATTCGAGGGCCGGAGGTTCCCTGACCTCTCTCTTCCTACGTGGCAAAGGATGTAACAAAATACTTCGAAACCCCCCCAAAAACCCGCTTCAAAAATACTTCCCACAAAATACTTCGAAAATAAGCTGCCCTGATACCTGTTGGCGGGGTTTAACTGGTAAATCGGTCACTCATGAGATAACTGATCCGTTGGTTTAAATCCCGGCGTTGACAAAGGACAACTTTTCTTTACAGTCTCTCCCCCCTCCCCTCGTGAAACAAAAAGTTTACACACAGAATATTTGTAACTTCTATTAATTTCGAGACATGTACTACGAAACCATGTAAATATTTTAGATAAATCAATAATACCTCCGTTTCAATATAGCACTCATTGAAGGTGTCTATTGCTTTTGTAACACCCCTGTGATTATAAGAATTGAAATTAAATAATGTCTGTGACAGACATTATTTAATTTCTGTTTGTTCTGTGTTTAAGACAGCAACAGGTAGAAGAGTACAACTTTCGCGCGCTGCTTGCTTACATACTTTCCCCGACAGTAGTGAAGCAGTTGCGTTCCCGAAGGAGAGTGAAGCGGAATAAATTGTAACATCAAAAAAGAAAAATATGCAAAGTTTAAGAACAGCAAAAACTGGATTGTGGTACGTGCCTCCAAACAGGGCATCTATTTTTGCTGTTTCTTATGGATATCGACCAGCCTCTTGTTTGAACCCGGTTTCTGGTGACGTTTGGACTACGCCCTCTTCGTTACCCACTAACCCTTGCGCCGACTTCACTGGGCCAAACGAATTCTCTCAGGTCTTTTCTGTTCCCCCAAAAAGCTTCATGAAAAGGAAGTGGCATTACAGCGTTTTAAACCACAAAGTGATACGCTGACAATTTACTCTTGAATGTAAGGAAACTTACTCGTATCTCAACGATACTCTGGACCTGTGGTTCCCAGCCTTTTTCGGTTTTCGTACCCCTTGTGCGGAAAACATTTTGGAGTGCTAGGAATTATTTTATATTGGAGTGCTGGGAATTATATATACGTGAATTTATACCATGTAAATCATACTGGGTGGTAATTATTGTTTAGACAGAATAAACGATGAGTTGAGCGCGCGTACGTCGTATGGGGCGATGATAGTCCGCCAGTGAGATTGTCATATTAAAGGTGACCTATAGACTACGTTTGGTTCTAATCGAACTATAGCATGCAAACAGTATATACTCCAATGAAGAACGGATTTTTGTCGCGAAAGGTTAGTATAAAGCCAACGAAACCTCATAAAATTGCTTCGCATGTAGTGAAAGACCGGCCTCTGCCGGGCTAGTCGAAGAAACATGAGACTCAGAGTTGTTCAGGGCTGAGGCCCGAATTTTCAAGGGTTCCGTAAAGGAACTTTTACCAACAGACATTTTATGAATGCGTTTTGCACTCATTTTTCCTGATAATAAATTTCTCAAAGTATAACTTAAATATTTTTCTAATTGGAGTCAGAGAGAACAAGGTTTTTTCACGTGAAATGGAACATTTTTATTTTGTCTAAATGTTACAATTATCCTATGCGCTGATTTTCAGCTGAGCAGCTGAATAATTCAATGACAAGATAGTCGCACTAATCAATGTAACAAATTACTTAATTTCAATCAAGTAAATCACACAATGTCAATTAGAACAATTCACTTCTAATTTGATAAAATTTAACCTCTTTCAAATTTTGTCCAAATTTAAATATTCATGAAATTTAGTCAATGTCAAAAATATAATAAAGTTTTCTAAAAACTTATCTGATACAAATGGCCAAAGGTAAGGACTCCGAATTTGATTTTCTCCTAATGTTCTGTAGCAGCAGCTTTCTAGCTTCAGGGTCAGCCTCCGGAACACCTCTCCTGTCGCCTAAACTGATCTGCTACAAAACAAGTTTACTTTTAAAACAGCTGCTCAGTGACGTCATTGTGACGTTCATTTTCCCCTCTTTTCGTGAGAGAGAGTGCATCACGGTTAGTGGTTAAAAAGTTACAGTTAAAGGTTACATTACAGTAGGACACTGCATTCAAGAACAGGAAAAAACCGTCTGGAAGTACAATCATTCGTTTAACAAAGAAATTTGAAGAAACTGGGTACCATCCTTGATGCCTATATGTTACTGGCCCAAAACTTATTGCAAATGAGAGAAGAAAATATCGAGAGAACCCTCGCAGAACGCGGCCGTTTCTGCTACGATCTTTAAGATATTCGGGAGAAATATCATATCCTTAGGATACCCAAATCAATATCCCACTTGCCTCTACACTCCTCGGGACTTGTCCGATTGAATTTCTTTTCCCTGTAGCTATATTACAGATTTGGTCTATCACGAGGCCCCAAACTCTTCTAGTGACCTCAAAACAGCCATTGTTAACGCTTTTGATGGTCTCTCTAGTGATATTCTGCCAAAAGTCATCGATAATTTTATCATGCGTCTTCGTCATGTTATTGCCTCCGGAGGCAATCACTTCAAAAACCGTATCACATAATTGCCTTTTATCTTAAGCAAACACTTGAGAAGTTGTATACTTCTAGCTTTTATGAGTCTCTTTAGATAAAATTTTTGTTTGTCTGAACAATAATTGTCACCATTGCTAGGAATTCATATACATAAATTTCCAGCCTAAGGAGTAAGCAACAATAACAATGATATATATTTATTTGCACCAAAAGCAATTTAGCTCGATCGCATTCCAAAACTTAATATGATTTGTCGAGACTTGACTACATCTTGTAAGACGAAACTATATGTGTTATAAATACTGCACCAGCAAGAAAGTTCTCATTAAAAAAAAGAGAAAAGGAAAATGGTTAAGCATGCGTAGATCAGTGGCTAGCACGCAGTTTGGACGTGAGAGTTACCGGAAACTATCCTAGAGGTTCGGAGGAAAATTTCTTTGCATCGTACAAAATATACATAAGCTCCAACTGGACTTCTTTAGAACATTTTTGCTTCAGCTGAACTGTAACATTGAAGAGTTCAAATAGAGCAGTGGAATCTAAAGTGGAAAATGGGGATGGTTTATTGGCGTTCTCAACGTTGTCTAGGGTGGAATTCTCTGCCATTCGCTAATTCATAAAGAGAGGGAACGAGGTTTTTTCTCGAAGTTAAATAACAAAAGAGAAACCTCTCTCCTGCACTGGTCATAACGCTCAATTAACATCACAGTTTTGACTTGTATCTTGGCTGACACAGTTGATTTATGTGTGTGCTTTATTCCACCATAACTGTAACTTTTTCACATACTGTAACAAACGCCCTTTGTCGACGCCAAGACTCGAACCGTACTCGTTCAGCTCCGTGTTGACCGCTTTCCCAATTTAGCTACGCCGACGGTTATCTGGGCAACCTGTTATCTAATTCATTTCTGGAGGAACCTCACATCTGAAACACTCGAGGTCCGGCCCGTGCTCTGACAGAAGGATCAGAGCACGGGCCGGACCTCGAGTGTTTTTCTTTCCGCACCACCGCAGTTTTATGGACTTTCGGCGTGGTCGACCACGTTGAGATTTTGCCTGTTGCTGACTTTTATTTTGTATTTGTCTTTGTGTAACAGAGAATTATTTCTCTTTCAAAATGACTCCATTTGAAGCCTCCGTGAAAATGAGAGCCTTGAATGCTGACATTTCGCTGCGTTTTACCCTGTGCGCTATAACAAGTCACCTTTTGTCGACGCCGGGACTCGAACCACGAATCTGTAATTTCCGGAATGTCCACTCTATCAAGTAAGCTATGCCAGTGGTTGTTAGGTCAGCTTATTATATACATGTGCTGTGGTTGGAACTGCATATCCTTCCCCTCCCCATCCCCGAGCGTGAAAGACGTTAGGGTCTGCCTGACTTCGAATAGTGGACACCAATGGCCAAGGGTCCATGGGTTACGGCGCCAATGTAATAGTGTAACGCCAGGATTCGGACGTCGGATATGTCAATTCCGTAACGACCGCTTTCCCAATTAAGTTACACCAACGGTTGCAGACGCACATTGTCACCGATGTGTTTCGTGGGGGGTGCCTCACATCCTCTCCCATGAAGTTGAGAGGTCAAAGTACAAGCCTGACCCTAGTGGTGGTCCCTAACGGCTCAGGGATCCGGTTCGGGCGCAAATGCAACAAATCGTCCTTTGCTGACGTCAGGATTCATCATTTACGGAATGACTGCTCTACCAATTGAGCGATGACGATGGATGCTGAGGGCAATGTTGTGGGGGGAGAGGGGAGACTTGCAGTGTATCATCTGAAAATGGATTTGAGTTCTGCAGCACGTCCTCCGTTCAGTTTCATTCTTCTCCCTTTGTTTATTGGAGAAGCGTATCCATTAACGAAAAAGAATTAGTTTGTCATCAACATTTCCACCGCGTTGAATTCTGTACCTGACAAGATAGTCTATTATTGTAAAGAACAGGCGGTTTTCACCAACGTATTTGCTACATGCTTTTTTTTGACAGATCTGGGAGCGTTATACGCAATAAACAAAGCGAAGTAATTAACTGTCAAAGACTCACTAACAGTTTGAATGACCGCTGCAGGAAAATTGAAAGAAATCCACTTTCGATTGCATCAAGCAAATTATGGCAATCAGACGGACGAAAACTGCTGGCCTGTCACGGGCATCAAACGACATCAATGCATTACAGACACTCTCAAAAAGCAGCGTGTTAATATTCGGAGTATTCGGAGTAGCCGTCTTTTGTATCTGAACGAAAGAAACTATTCTGAGCACTGTAAGCACTCCAATTCTGTCATCACACATATTAGCGGCGTAGGAATATTCAGGCCAGAACATAACTGGCGGGCTGTTACTTGAACAATGCCTTCCATGGATTTGCATCAACTATTTATCTTATTCTTGCATTTGTTATACAGAAAGAGAGAGGAAGTTATACTAGGGAAGTGGAACATCCCAGAACTTCAAGCAGGAGCGAAAAATGGACAAATGGGGCAACTGTGGGCTGTATGAAGGATTGCCATGTTAAAAACCAGGACGTACGGAAGTCTTGAGGAAATCAAAAGATAACGGTCCTTGAACTTGAAAGGTGTAAACAAAAAGATCAGAGCACATCGCGGCCAAGCGAAATTCATTCTTATTTTATGTAGTCTTGATTGACCTTTCGAGGAAGTTCACCTTTCGATCATGAGTACATCAATAAACACCTGCAGAAAAGTGAACACTGCTCTGGTGACCTCTATCAAAGAGATTGATATTCGGCGAGTCTTCCTTTTTGTTTTTGTTTTGTGGTTTCTTCTTTGTATTCCGCTTGAGAGAACGCTGTGTAATTACATATGGTAAGAACAAACAGCTTGATCACGTTTGAGCATACTTTTTAGTAGTCATTTTAAATAAGGCAGAATGTGTCAGTGCCACCCACGTAGGTCGTGCGCGGTGGGTTTTCAGACATTAAAGGACATTGAAACAACTGAGTATTTAAAAGTCTCTTTACTCGCCATTTAAATGTTTATTTTACACACTAAGAAGAGGCTTTTTAGTGAGTAAAATTCCCAAATCCGATCAAGTTCTGGTGGACACGAGCTATTTGAAAAAAGGATGATCTTCGATGTTAATCATATTACAAAGAATCCTTTTCATTGTTCAAACATACACTGGGACTTCAAACTATCTTTGAAATGCATAGGATATTCCAAGTCTTGAGGCAAGAAAACTCACAATTGAAGAAGGCATATGCATCAATTATACAGCATGTATACAAGGTGTTCATAAACTGTTTCACCAAAATAAGAGGGGTGATAGTAGCCATCAAGACGAACGATATTTACAATGAAACCTATGGCCGCATTCCATTGAGAGTGTCAGGAAAGCGCAAACGCGGAACACGTTTAACATGCCCAAGGAGTCACTGAAGAACATGTGGTTGATACATGGTGGAGACTCGGCACACTTTACCACCGCGATCCGACACTTCTTGGATGCCACATATCCTGGACTTAATTTCAAAAATTTATCTTATATGCGCAAGTATTAGTCTACTAATTTATGGTTATCCTGGACTGTTGATTGGACGTGGGGGACCTGTGGCTTGGCCTCCTCGCCCACTGGACCTCAACCCACTGAACTATTTCTTCTGGGGGCACATGAAATCTTTAGTGTACGAGACGTCTGTGGACTCGGCTGAAGATCTTATAGCAAGAATCGTTGTTGCCGCAGAGAAAATTAACACAACACTCGAAATCTTCAAGAGGGTGCGCCAGTCATTCCTTCGTCGGTGTGAACTGTGCAACGATATGTGTGGCCGCCACTTTGAGCACTTGCTGTGAGTTTTCCGCTGATCAATAAATCAGATTGAGAGAGAGGTATCGTTCATTTGCTTTCCCAACACTGTTGTACATTACCCGTAATCGATAAAGAGACACGAAGGCACAGCTAGAACATAACACAGACAGCAGTATAAACGCTTTCTTTGGCGAAACTTAACAGTACAACAACTGACAGTCACAGAATTTCGGTTTCACGAGAGGTGTTCAAAGTTCCGACCGTTCGCAGTGGTGTACGCCAGACACCTACGCCTTATGAATTGCTGAACATTTTCAAAGATACCAGGAATTTCGCGGGTATTAGCATCGACGATGGCGATTCTTGCCACGAATTCTATGTTACAAGCGAAGGGCGTTTCGTGCACCATGGCCTTGAAGGTTCTTCACAGAAAGAAATCAATGTTAGATGAATCAGACGAACTTGGGAGCCATGCGACGTGTTCACTATGCCCAATCCATGGATCCCAAAGGTCCGGTCCAAACACTCACGTACCGGAATGACTTAATGGAATAGAGCCCCGTTGTAATGCCCACCCACAAAAGAGTTCAAAATAAGCACAGAAATCTTCTGTCGGCGTAACTTAACCGGTAACAGCGGCTTCTTTAGAGGTGAACGTTCCGGGTTCGATTCCCGGCGTCGACAAGAAGGGCAAGTGTTTCTTTACACCGTCGTGTTGGAACCACAACTGGCGACACATAGTCATGGGAGCATTATGCTGTAAATCCAGCGGAACTTCCTCCAGAAAAGTTAGATACGTCCAAGCGTCCATTTGAGGTGATAGCACGTAAGGGGCGACTAAACAGTCTCCCAGTTTATACATGTACACTTTAACGGAGAAACAGAGTGTTGTGCAACACGTGATCGCGTAGCGTATGAGTTCTCCTGGGGCCATATGTTTGCATTGTGGGGATTTAAGACCCCTTTTCGAGAAAAGGACACTTGATCAGTGAACAGAACACAACTTCGGAATTCCAGGTCGACGGCACTTTGCGACAGAAATCACTTCGCAAATGCCATACGTCGCGCATAATATTCTATCTGGAGTAGCTGGACCTGTTGCAGATATAATTGATATATGGCCACAGCGTGTGCAACGAGCCATACACTGGATCGAGATGCTCCCGTTGCAGCGACAACACTTATGGTTGTGCATGGATTACTGTCCACAGCATGCAACACATCCTATTCCATGATGGGAGTTCGGGTCGATGTTGGTCCTCCAGTATTTTGCATCCTTTAAAGAAAACCTACCTTATGTCGACGCCGGGATTCGAACCTACTGATCTGTCATCTCTAAAGTGACCGCTTTACCAATTAAGCTACCTTGACGTGTATTTGGGCAGCTTATTTTCGAAGTCTTTCGTGGGGGGGACATTACATCCTAACCCCGAAGCATCCATGTTCACACAGATTCTGCCGCAGTGATGTGGTACCCTGTATGATGTGATGCTTTGCCTTTTTTCGTTTCTCCTATGAATGAAAAGTAACCGACAAAAGCGTTTCAGAATTAAACACACTATGTATATATGCCTGCTAAACATGAATAGTTAGCTGTCGATGTTTTGCTCATCGAAGCAATGCACATGCGCATGCTCGAAAGAATATCCTTTCACTAACAACGACAGAATTCGGTAACACTTTAACACACTCATAAAATGTAGTGAATACTTGCTGTTTATCTTTTGAAAGATCGACCCTGCCAGTGGTGAGATTCGAACATAAGTTTACTGATTCCATATGAAAATATTTTACTCACTAAGCTGCACTAGAGAGTCACGAAATTATAAAATATTTGTGTGTTTATGTGCGAACCATAGTTCGTCGTCCGCTGAAGCTATGTAATTTAGCAAAAAGAGTTTATACTCAAGAACATGCACTTGTTTTAACTTAACTACTGCACTATATTGCATATTGATGAAACGTATGAAATTTTCCATAGGTATATTTTCGTACCTAGTTATTTAAAAAAAAAAATTCTTAAAAAGATCACGCTTTGAATGCATAATTCAACACCCGGACCTTTTTACTCTCAAACCCTTTGAAGAAACGCAGAAAATTACGTACACAAAGCAACGTCAATATGACATATTCAGAAATTTTGTTTCAGGTACAATTATTCTAGAACAAAGTTCATTACATTGCAAGGTCCTACTGAACAATGCCGGCTAACAGAGCATGAGATTCAACAAAATTTAAGTTATGAGCACTAACGGTATCAGACAATAAACCTTCAGAGTCTGGTACGCACTTAACTCTGCATAAGCGTTTCGCACG
>JJRW01S0014896.1:23468-34966 GCA_001188405.1 Loxosceles reclusa | reverse complement strand
CCTAAGCAGATATAAACTGTACATCCTTACTTGTTACAAATATATCCTTACCCCACTTCCTATCGACCACAAGAAACCAAAAATGCTACAGTTGTACTTAGTTCATTTAAATTTTACGTATTTTGAAACGACATTTGAAGCATTAAAAGAGGAATTTCAAACTGTATTCAGCGTGAGTCGGAAATTAATTTACCTGAGAACAAATAATCCCGATCGCATTTGTGAAAATTAAAACCCGATAAAAACGATTTTATAGGTCAATCCGACTACATGATCGATGGACCATCTTATCAAATTCATTACGTTTTCCCCCATGAAGTCGTAAAAAAACGAAGTGAAGCATTAAAAGTGTATTCATATATGTTGCAACTGCTTTCCGACGATGAAGAAGATAAAATTTTATTGCCCCAAAAGATACGTTACTAGCACCAGAGGATTTGTGGAGAAGGAGATTTGAGAAAAGAACGCGGCATTTTCGGCCAAGATCCGTTGCACCGATCTCAAGATAGACACGTAATCTCACAATTACTTGTTTAGCAAAACTATTCATTTGATTTCGACTGTGAAACCTAGCCTTATAGCGTTGAGAAATTATTTCACAACCTTGATTATTTTTTTTTCCAAAGCGTGAAACCTAACCTTATAGCGTTGCGCGATTATTTCACAACCTTGATTTTTCTTTTTTTTCCTCCGTTCGACAAGCTTTAAACGCAGTAGCATGTCACACACACACACAAAAGCATGGTCTAGCACATTATATAAAGTCTTCCCGATGGAAAACAGGAGAAACTTGCCAACTAGAGCAGAGTTGCATCCCGTCCTCAGCCATGTCTCCGTCATTCTCAACCATGTCTCCCCCCGTGTCGCAATCGTGGGTATTAGAACTGATGACCCCACTCACTAAACTAACATCGGTGCTCTCCAAACTTATATCTCTCGTCTTTGAAGTAACATGTAAACAGTGGGAACCGGAATATTCAGCAGAGATTACGAAAGAACTTTCGCAGGCACTCACAGAACTTGCATCGGTGCTCAGTATGTTTGTGCTCATACACAGAGGAAGCATAAGCTAGTTGCTCCGGAAACGTGAACCTAATCTCCAGGAACTTACGTTTATGCTCCAGAGCCTTGCTCCAGAAACTTACGTTTGTGCTGCAGGAACTTACGCCTGTGCTCAAAGAATTTATAACCACCATACTGGCGGAACTCACATCACCCCCTATGCAACCTCTTCCTTGGCTAGTGAACAATACTTCAAGGGACCGCCCGCGTTCGTGCTGCAGGATCTTAAGCCTCACGTCGACAAACGCACGACTGTGCTTAACGTGCTGATAGATCTCACACTACTCTCTCCCCATGTTAAGCTTCTACCGTCCATGAATTCTCACAAGCCTGTGTATTCCTTAGTTTTACTTTTGCACAGTAAACGTTTTTTTAAATAAATCTCAATGGAAATGCTTTTTTTTTTCTTTTTTTAATTATGCCTAAATAATATGCACCTTTCTCAGTTGAAATGGGCCTCGGCCAACTGAACAAATTAAACAGTCAGCAGTGAAATCACAAGTGAATTACTTGTACATTTGTTCAGATACATTTGATTTGGACTGTAGACGTTATTGTCACTAAAGAAATAAATTTAGAAATGATTGCATTGCAGCTGTTAAAAAAATAAAAAAGCTAACAAGATATTAGGATTTTTGAAAAGCCATCTGAACTTGCCATAAGAGAGAAGGCTCGGGCAACGACAATCTTTTGGCTCTTGAGGGTTACAAGGATGTATCGGGTTGATCGTAAAGGCCGATTAGGAGGAGTAGTGATTTATGTTCGGAACGAATCATCGTCATTAGCCTGTGATTACTTTAAACTCAATAGTCGTATTGTGGAATCCGTTTGGGTGGAAATAAGAAATAAAGTAGCGGTAGAAGCTCTTGCTATAGACCTCCGAATTGCGGCAGTGAGTACAGTCGCGACTTATATTCTCATATTTCGTTCGCTGGTAGAAAACAGACCTTCTTCTTTTAGGAGATTTTAAACATCCAACAGTGGAGTGAGAGTGGAGCAACCCATACTTTCACTCCAAAGTATGGAATGGCTACTGGTGAGGGCCAAATATTTTTGATTTTGTTTAGGAGCTCTTGCTTTCCCAGCATGTGGAGGAACCGACAAAGGATTCTAAAAATTTGGACTCGGTTTTGTCTAATAGCGTTGACTCAATCTGGAACTTGACCGTGGAAGAGCCGCTGGCCGATAGCGATCACAGTATGATCTTCTTTGAATTCAGCCTTGGAGAAAAGGATGTATGCGGCAAACGTAAAATTTCAGTGTTAACTCGATGTAACTTTCAGGGCCTTAGAGATGAGTTACGAGACGTTTTTGCAGCGTGGCTTCATGGTAATGGAGTCTGTGAGAAATGGGACGATTTCAAATGTACATTAGACAGATTAGTCGCTAAATGAGTTAGTTCCTTTTAGGGTTGAAGCGAAACAGGTAAAAAGGAACATCCTGTTTGGTTCAATGGCCAGTTAAAGCTTCGGTTTCGTGTTAAACAGAATGCGGTTAGAATTCATAAATCTAGTGGACAGCAAAGTGATAGGATGAAATTTGAAGAAGCTGTAAAGTGTTTTCAGATTGCTGTTCGACAAGCGAAGCGGGATTGCAAAAAGAAAGTAGCGCAAAACATCAAGTCATACCTAAGTTTTTTCAGATGTCTCTGGGGACACGGGAGCTGGTAGTGCGGTAGGACCTCTTAGGAGGGAGGATAGCTCTCTGATTGAGGATGACACGGATTTGGCAAATTAATTCAATAAATTTTTGGCACTACATTTGTGATCTGCGGCGAGCTTAATTTTTGCGGTTTTGAGGCTGCATTACTGTCGATAAAAACAGAGTTAAGTCACATCTTCAGTCTCTGTGTGTTAATAAAGCGCCAGGTCCAGACGATGTGTACCCAAGGATTATGCAGGAGTGCGCCGAGGAGGTTGTAGAGGCATTATACGAAATCTTTCGTGACTGATTGCAGACGGGCATCGTTCCTCTGGATTGGAGGAGGGCAAATGTTGTCCCAATCTTCAAGAAGGGGTCTAGAGGTGACCCTAGTAATTACAGACCCGTGAGTTTGACCTCTGTTGTGGTTAAGATAATTGAAACATTTATTAAGGAAGGCCTTACAGTTTTTTTTGGAAAAGGCTACTTTAACTAGTTGTTGACAACACGGATCCCGCAAAGGTAAATCTTGCCAGACGAATCTCCTCGAAATCTAAGAGTGGCTTTCGACTGAGGTCGACTTAGGCAAATGCGTCGGTGTAGCGTGTTTGGACTTCCAGAAGGATTTTGATAAGGTTTCCCACGGGAAATTAATTCAGAAACTCCACAGAGTTGGAGTGGGAAGAACGTTACTCCGTTGGATAGTGAATTGGCTGTGTGGTCGCGAGCAGAGAGTTGTTAATGGACGGTCTTCTGACTGGACCGCTGTAGAAAGTTGGGTCCCGCAGTGTTTAGTCCTTGGTCCATAGTTGTTTTTATTGTACATCAATGATCCAGACACGGGTGTCGGTGGTAAGATGTGTGCCTTTGCTGATGACGCAAAATTGATGGGAGTGGTGAATACTTTAACTGATGCTATGGAACTGCAGAAGGATCTTGACGTGACGAACGGGTGGTCCCGGTCATGGGGGATGTTCTTTTGTGTAAATAAATGTCATGTAATGCACTTTGGTACAAGGAATACTAGATATGTGTACCAGTTGGGAGTAGATGCTTTGACAACTGTTGACTCTTTTCGGGATCTGGACGTTCTTATTTCACACAATTTCTCATTCTCGCGGCATGGCGCTGAGGTAGCTATAAACGCTAACAGGATGCCGGGTTTTCTTCGGAATGCTGTTTGTAGTCGGTCCGCGGATGTTTCTGCCCTCGTATAGAACTTTGGTTAGTCCTCATTTGGAGTTTGCTGTACAGATGTGGTTTCCGTACTTGGCGAGGGGCATTCATTTGCTCAGAGAAAGGAAACTAGGATGCTGGAGAACATGACAGGTAAAGTTACACTGAAAGATGCGTACCCTTGGTATGTCTTCACTGGAGAAGAGACGAATCCGTGGCGACCTTATACATACCCTTAAGCTTCTTACAGGATTTGATAGAACGAGTTGTGAACAGCTTAAACTTAGGAAGAGTTTTGTCATTCGAGGTGCTGGTCTGAAGCTCTAAAAACCGCGTGCGCGCTTGAAATTGCGCGTGAATTCTTTTCTCATCGAGTTGTAAATTATTGTAATGATGTGTTGGAGGGGGTAGGGAGATTGAGATCTCTTGATGGAATCAAGATGCTCATTGACTCTGGTCGCCTTCTGGTGCATTTGATTTAGTTTTTTCTTTTTCTTTCCCTCAACTAGCCTTGTTGTGCCCCAGGCCTGTTGCTAGTTTTGCTTATTTGTATTCGTTTTACCGTTGTATAGAAAGCCAGTGCGTCCACATCTGGAACATGCTGTGCAGTTTTGGTCACCCTACCTCGTTAAAGACATTGATTATCTGGAAAGGGTCGAAGAAGTGCTACTATGTTTATCGAGGGGTTATGGCATCTTGAATATGTTGACAGGCTAACGGAACTCAAACTCTTTAGCTTGCAGAAAAGGAGGGCTAGAAGTGACTTAATTCAGACTTATAAATTTTAAATAGATTTGATGTAGCTGGTAAGGACTTTTTTTAGAGAAGGCCACAGTGAGTTCACAAGAGGAAATGGCATGAAGCTGATCAGAGAACAGGCTAGGTTACAACTAAAGCACGAGCTTTTGTCTAACAGAGTGTGGTAAACAATTGGACTAGTCTAGCGAAGGAAGTAATCCAAGAAAAGACTGTTGAAGGTTTCAGGAGAAAAATAAATGAGCAACTCAGGATTTTTGTCTAACGACAATTTGGGTTACACCCTGCTAGCTCTGAAGATCATTCAAATTTTTTTCCACTTTCGCCGGGTTCTATATGTGATGAGGGAAATACTTTCCGCTACTTTATGGGTAGATGTGATTCTGTGTATTTTCCTTTATATATACAAGTATTTCATGCGATTTTAATTCCTCTCTCTTTGCATTTTTTGGGTTGCATTTTTGACGAAGGAACACAGTTTCCTAATTTATGCTTAATGTTATGCATATGATGACGGAAGTCTCTGCAATTTTACGGATTTTTCACGTTGTCAGCCATGGTGGGATTTTGCCTGCTGCCGACTTATTTTGTGTTTGGTTCCTGACGTATCGACTGAGTGGTCCAGGTCATGGGGAATGTCCTTTAACGCGGCTAAATATCATATACTGCACTTTGGCGGAAAGAATATTTGATATGTACACCATTTAGGAGACGGTTCTTTAACAATTATGGACTCTTTTCGGGATATGGGTGTTCTTATTTTTCATGATTTTTCTTATTGCTACATTGCGTTCAGCTAGCTAAAAAGGCTAAGAGAGTGCTTGCTTGTTTTCGGGAGGCTGCTTGTAGTTTGCAGCAGAGGTGTGGTCTCCTTATCTGGCTAGGGACATCCAAGTGCTCCAGAGAGTGCAGAGCTAGACTGCTGGAGAACATGGAAGGTAAAAGTTACACAGAAATACCTGGGTACCTTTGGTATGTTACCTCTGGAGAAGAGACGAATCCGTGGCTATCTCATACAAACGTTTAAGCTTCTTAGAGGATTTGACAGAACGAGCTTCGAGAGAATTCTATTAATTGGTCATGCTCTGAAGCTCTGCAAACCGCGTGTGAGCTTGAGATTACGAGCTGAATATTTTCTAATCGAGTTGTGAATTATTGGAATGATGCGTAAGAGGGGTTACAGAATTTCGGATATTTCGATGGTTTCAAGCTTTTCAGATTACGGTACCCCACATTCAATTTAGTATATCTATTCTTCTTCCAAAAAAAAAAAAAAAAACTTTGTCGGGCGAATCGCCGACATATAAAAAGAAAACGGCTGGTTTTCTAAAGGCTTACTTGTCCTGTAGCAGCGTGTAGAAAAAAAAAAAGTTTGTTATATCCCGCTGCAGGTAATATTTCCTTTGAATATACGTCCTGTTGCAGATGAATATATGACGGTTTCGGACGGTATGGCGCAGTTGGTTAGTGGCTCGGGTCACCGGTTCGAGTCCGAGTCGCCGTTCATATTTATTTTTCTTCTCAGTCGTGTGAATTGCCGACATATAACATGAAAACAGTTGTTTTTTTTTTTTTTCTAGGCAGTTGCCCTGTAGCAGGGTGTAGAGAAAACAAAAACTGTTAGTTTCTAGCGGTAATACTGAGAAATAAATAAATACAAAATTATGTAATCGCCATAGAATTCAAACAAATTAATGTGCAAGTAGGACGTTTTTTAAATCCACAAATTGTAACATCCAAGCCAGAGTAAATGCTGCTTCGTTTCACATGCATATCAACAGAAAAGTAATGTTGTTAGTAAAAACTGAAATTACTGAGTTAACATGCACTGCACCAAATCAAGAGTACAAACAAGAAAAAGCATTAATATTATGTAGTACGGTGGGAAGTTCAGAAACTGCTGTACATCTGTTTCCTCCAATATTAAAATTTATTCACACAAATACCAGTAAATGCTTGGCTGTGTCAAACACAATTATATAAACAAAACACTAATTGGCCCAGGTAACTTGAAAATGCAACATAACCAATGCAATGAAGCCATATTAAAAAGAGAAGACATCTGTACAGTTACCAGAATACCAACTACAGGAGAAAGCAAAAGAGAAGATACATGCATTTTAACTGATTAGAATATTATAATATTTGTGTAATCATTTTTATTTTGAACTTGAATGCTAACACTTCGAATTCACCAAGTTTATTCTTTGGGTCCCTTATGCATAGGACCTCTTGGTCATCCACCATTGCAGGCAAGATGATAGCATTCCAACTTCGCAATTGCTGCACCTCAACTAACCCATTATCTCTGAAGAAGCGAAACCAAATGCTTGGGGAAACCGCGGTCAGGTCTAAAAATAACATTTGAAACCGTGATTAATATTACGTTGCAACTAATTCTTAAAATTCAATTCACTCATTGCGCAAAGAGCGATTACTTTCTGCTGTTCGTGCATGTTAAATCCACGAAACTGAAGACGAATTCTCCACATAACGGTAAACTGCAAGCCGTATTCAATTTTCCTACCCGTCACTTCAAATCCCGATATACCATTAAGCAGAAGCTCTTTGCCTTTCATACTTAATATGTTGGCGATGTCAAAATCTTTTAAAACATGCTGTCAGGATACCTCCTTAAGTGTATTTCCATACAACAAGGTTTTAATTCCAACACGATTCCTCAAATTCGTTAAAGAAATTCACCTTCTAGTAACCTGACACCGCATTATGCCTAATAGAGTTTTGGTAAACAAATGTGGCACTCAAGCTGCTCTTTTTTTTCAACTCTGAAACTGGTAACCACATTGCTCAACATGTTTAGATTCAAAATACACATTTTCCCGGTCAAACAAAATTATCTTCTCTACAGCATCAAAAACCCCCTGTTCCACATAAATTATCTTTCGGCACATTTATCAAACATCTTAATGCTGGTTGTTTTATATAGGGAAGACATGTCGGTGACTATAAAAGTTCAGATCCAATAACATAGAATCTAGGTTTAAAGAAAGAATATATGAGTAACCCGTCTGTCACTTCCACTGCCAGGAAAATTGGAAAAATTATCATACAGAGTTTATCCGCTCAGCTGTGTACATGGAAGGCCTTTGCCCTGCCTTCGTACAAAAAGTTCCTCATCAATGATGCCACGTGAACACAACTCTTTCCCTTGCCCATATGCAGCCACTTAAAAGGCTGATAATTATATTCTTCTGACAGACAAGAGAGTTCCCACAGAGTTTAGCAACGGTTGGTTGGTGTTTAATGGGACAAAACCTCAAAAGGTCATTCTGTGCCAAAGGAATAATAAAACAAAAACAAGACAAAAACGTAGTGTGATGAAACCAGCACTCATCACGCGGTTATAAAACTACAGGAAAAACAAAAGCCTAAAGCTCGTGATACAAATGAATAGAAAACAAAAAATGCCACAAAAGGTTAAAATCGAACGATGGTGCCAAAATCGTAACGGGGTCTCAAATACCAGAAAAAAAGAACTGGAAACGAAGAGATGGAAAAACAGGACAATCAATAAAAATTTGATGAACGGTGAGAACTGAATGGCAGTGGGAGCAGGAAGGTGGCTCCTCGAAACGCAAAAGGAACCCATGGGTGAGACGTGTATGCCTAATCCGAAGCCGAGTGAGTATCACATCCTTGCGTCGAGAACGGCGAGAACTGCACGGCCAGTCTGCAACTACGGGCTGCACGATGGGCAGCTTGTTAGCTGTCTGCGTGTCCCAGTACTCTTGCCAGCGAGCATGGAGACGGCCTCGAACAACGGGCTTCCAGTTGGTGAATGGGAAGAGTATGCGCAAACAATCCGCAGGACTTCGTGGCACGGTCTGCAGTCTCGTTCCCAGGAATACCGACGTGACCCGGAATCTAGCAAAAGCGGATATAAAAGCCACGAATACTCAAATCACACAGTAACAAGGTTGTGAGATAACACAGCATAAGCAGGATGCTGCAGCAAAACAAGAGCCTGGAAGGCACTGAGTGAGACGGAATAGACATGCCCGAACCAACGAGCAACGGTGAATGTGTTCCAATGCCAGGGAGAGGTAATGTAGCTCAGCTGCAAAAATCGATGCCTGTGCAGGAAGGCGGTCAGAAATTAAAATAGCACCGCACACCATCGCAGATCCAACGTGGCCGCCAAATTCCGACCCATCAGTGAAGAGGGGGTTAGTTAGTTGGTTGATGGAGGTTTAATGGCACAAAACCTGAAAGGCCATTCTGTGCCAAACGCAAGATAAAAAAAAGATAACGAAACAGACGGAAACAAACGAGCAGAAGAAAAAAGTCTTACGTGTACCAGTGTAAGGCACAGCCCCCACATAGGGCACGCGGCACCAACCTGTGTTCATGAGTGTAAGTTACGAGACTGTTCTTCAGCTCTGGTGTGCCACCAGAAGCACTTTGTAATACGTAATGATGTAACCGTCTGTGAACATGTGATGGGTGTACGTAAAAAAAGCAACACCAGTGGCATGAGTAAGAATGAAGCAAGATTAAAACTGTGATGAAACCAGCACATCACAGAAAGATAAAAGCGATGAAAACAAAAAAATCTAAATCTCATGATATAAATGCAATGAAGTTAAAAACTGCTGCCAATAGGTAAACTCAGATGGTGCTAAAAGGATACGAAGATCTAAAACAGAAGAATTAAAAAGATGGACACGTAGTGACGTAAAAGCAGGACAGTCAATAAAAATATGATGAACGGTGAAAACTGGATGGCAAGAACACGTAGGTGGCTCCTCGCCACGCAAAAGAAACCCATGTGTCAAACGTGTGTGTCCAATGCGAAGCCGAGTGAGCAACACATCCACCCAACGAGAATGGTGAGAAGAGCACGGCCAGTTCGCAACTACAGGTTGTATGGCATGCAGCTTGTTTGCAGTCTGTGTGTCCCAGAAGTCTTTCCAGCGAGCACGGAGACGGGTTCAAACAACGGGATTCCAGTCAGTGAATGGGAGGAGCATTCGCAGACGATCCGCAGAAGACTTCGCGGCACGGTCTGTCGCCTCGTTTCCAGGAATACCGACGTGACCCGGAATCCAACAAAAGCGTGTATCAAAGCTACGAATACTCAAATTACGCAAAGTAACAAGGATGTGGGACAACACAGAGTGAGTCGGAGTAAACACAAGTCCTGAACAGAGAGCAAACGTCGAATGTGTTCCAACGCCAAGGAGATGGAATGCAGCTCGGCAGTGTAAATCAAAGCCTGTGCAGGAAGACTGACAGTAAGTGCCACGCCACAGCACACAGCAGCAGACCCAACCCGCTCCTCAGATTTCAACTCATCAGTGAAGATGGGCACCTGTTGAGAATACGACGCTCGATGTGCAAGGTAGTACTGCACATATTGAGCGTGAGGGGTGCTACATTTGGCAAACCGGCACAGGTCGAAACATACCGATGATTGGAACTGCTTCCAAGGGGCAAGAGAAACCATGACGCTCTGCGCAATGTCAGGAAGAGACGAACCAAGTTCACTCGATATATGACGCATTCGAAGGCCGAAAGTAGACATGCGAGACGGCCGTGCATGAAAATGACGTGCAAAGGGAGGTTCAAACACCCCGGCTCCATAACAAATGTGCACGTTGAGACTGCAACTTCATGAAGTAGCGTAAGCTCAGCATCTGGCGACGAAGTTCGAGCGATGGCTCATGCGCCGCGACGTACATGCTCCGTACAGATGTCATGAAAGCACTAGTGCACAGACGAACTGCCTGATGAGCTACCGGATCGAACACCTTTAAATGAGACGTTCGGGCAGAACCATAGACAGCACAAGCATAGTCCAGCTTAGAGCGGATGAGCAACCGATACAGGCTGCCGTTGGTTGCGATGGCGGACCTGATGGGCATACGCCCTAGCCCGCTGGAAACGCGCCATATTACCTGGAGTCGGGTATCTGTAGAAAATGTCCCACGCCTTCTTCTGCGCTTTCCGAGCTGCAGAACAGTCGTGGTTTCACCAAAGTTTAGGCGCTCGAGGTAAGTGCATGGTACACAACACGCAGCTTCTCGAAGAATACAAGAAGTCGCCTGGTCCACTGCTTGATCAATGGTCGGAGTCTCGAGTAAGTCGTCCGTCAACATATCTAACGTGGCAAACCATCCCAATTTGCCCAATCTATTTTCCACCTCGGAAAGCTGGAAAACTCTCTGCCAGTAGTGATAGAGGACAACAAAATGGGAAGGTGGTCACTCCCCAGAAGTTCGAAAGGACAGACCATCGCCACAGGGGATACTGTGATGGAAAGCAACAAGACAGATCCAAAGCAGTGAATGACCGCGTCGGGGCATGAAAATACGTACTCTCACCAGTATTCAGTAGGGACAAATCGTGATCTGCGAGTAAGCACTCGAGAACTCGACCCTTGCTGTTGGTAGAGGTGCTTTCCCAAAGAGTGTTGTAACCATTAAAATCTCAAAGCAGCAGAAACGGTTGAGGAAGCTGAGACACCAGAGCGGGAAAAGTCACTCGTCTCCCGGTGGCAGATACACAGAACAAACTGTGAACGTATGGCCGACAAAAATATGCACAGCAACATCCTGTAAAGGAGTCTGAGAGAGAGAGAAAATTTTTATTCAAGAGGGGAGGAAGAATACACATATACTTTACTAAAATGTTAAAAGTATGAGTATACAGATTGTATTATTTTCTTGAAAAGGATAGAAAGCAGTAGCTAAAGCTAGTGCGAGGATCTCTACCACTTGGTCATTGATTTGTCTATCTACATACACTGTTATTATACACTGAAGTGACAAAAGTCATGGGATACCTCTTAATATCGTGTCGGTCCTCCTTTCGCCCGGCGAAGTGCAGCAACTCGACGTGGC
>JJRW01S0014887.1:29495-44590 GCA_001188405.1 Loxosceles reclusa | reverse complement strand
CAAGGATATTAAAGAAGAATTACGAAAAGAAATAATTGACGTGCAACATTGTTCAGCCAAGAAAAGGTAAAGACAAAATTCCCATGCCATTTTTCCTTGTTTACGTCGACAAGGAAAATAGGAAAATTAAAGAGTTGATAAGGTTTATGCACGTCGTAATTAGAGTTGAACACTTCAGAAGGTCTGGAAGACCGGGGCAGTGTCACCGATGTCAGTCATTCGGCCAGTACAGTTTCTTCTGTAGCAGCACTCCAAGATGTCTAAGCATGACAAGGAGCATATAGTGCACGAAGACGAAAGACTCTCCAGTAGTCTGTGCCAACTGTAAGGAGAATCATTCTTCGAATTACAGGGGGTGCAGTGCATACATAAAAGCAAGAGATGCATTAAAAACAGAATCATGAGAAACAACAACACCGAAGCAAATAGTGTGGTCGCCGGGAAGTCCTACGCCGTGGTGGTGAGGAATGCTTCAAATAGCCAATCAGAAGCCGATATGCGAAGGATGGGTGCGGATTGGTCAAACTCTAATCCCACCGATATGCGAAATAAAGGCTTTCCACTTGGACGGGCAGTCAAACCAAAACATAAGCACAGACAGAACGCAAATAATGCTTGCAAGCATCCCAGCCTCCATAAAGGAAGATGGACCGATCGCAAAGAACTGCCGAATCAACCAATGGCTGAGCAGGCGACAGGAGTTGTATGCTCCCCCAAAGGACAGGTTTTGTTTACAAACAAACATAGCAGTCGACAAACTGTTTTCAACAATAGACTATAGACGACAGTACCTCGCATCGCCCAACGGTGACTCTCAAACATTGTAAATATTATCCACATTGTATATATGTATATAGTCTCTTTTCTTTCATTTTTATATTGCACAAGTTTCACATATTTTTAAAAATTCAATCACTACCTCGCATTGCCGGGACTTCTGCGGCAAAAAGAACTGGTCGAACCTTATTACACTGGACAGTATTACGAACTGTTGTATACCTAAGTCGCAGCAATACTTTATATAATTTTCAATTCCTGTAATGCCATAATTTCTACTTTTATTACCTCCAAACGTATATTTTTGTATCCATTTCACAGAATATTGATCATGTATATTTTTTGCTAACCAGGAGGTTGTATAGTTCTCAATGTACTATGTATGGTACTCCGTGTATAATAAAACCTTGTGACCTTCACTTGGACGGGCAAAACGTGTTTTGAGGAGCTCCTAATATTTCGAAGTCTTAAGTTCTGGTGTTCTATAGTTCTTTTAAAAATTGGAGCACTAGAATAAGTAACGGTCAACAATGTCGTTAAACAGGAAAGAAAGTGTATTATGCTTCCAGGATGGATCTCAACAACCGATTGATTTTATGAAAATGCTACAAAAAGAATTGCTGGAGTTGATGAAGGACCTGCGAGCATGCTGAATAACCTCAGTAAAATGCATCGAGGCAACATTCGCATTAGACAGATCCGCAGAGGTATTCTGTGAGCAAGAAGAGAAAATGAGTAAGCAAGGATGGACAATTGAAAAAAGTTGAAAAGGGAAGGACAAAAGGGTACATTTCTTGATCATTTCGCAAATGCTAAACGAAATGATCAAGAAATATTTTGAAGTATATGGGAAAATAATAGGGAATGTCGTACGTAAATGCTACTCCTATCCTGGATTTGAGCACATACAGACCGGGCGAAGGCTTATCATCATAGAAATGCAGAAAGAAATACCTAATTTTGTAAGAATTGGGCAATACAGCGTACAAATCTACTACAGAGGCATAACCAGAACATGCAGGAAATGTGGAAAGGAAGGACACATAGCCAAGGACTGTATAATAAAACGATTCTACAGCTGCCATCTAGAGGGACATGCCGAAAGGGAATGCATAAGTAAATGTTACCAATGCGGAGCGGAAGACTATAAGATAACTGACTGCGTTTATAACACATGGACTAAAGTGGTAGCAGCGAAAGAAGGAACAGAACCCGAAAAACGAGAAGAGAACGGCCACAACAGTGAAGAACTAACCCAGGAACAAGAAACAGAAGAGCTAAGACGGAAAATAATAAAGATCCACGAAGAAAATGAAAAAAGACATAGAGAAAACAACAAAGAAATTTTCAAGTTGGCGATGGAGAAAATGAAATACACACCAGGACTCGCGCAAGAATGTCTTACCGCATGGAGGAAAATCTCAGACCCAGTATATATGGCAACATATAATCAAGAGAAAAAAACGAATGCAGGAACGACACGACAATCACGTATTTGTTTGAGGGCCGCATCCCCTTGGTTGCTTGCCTCATATCCTTAATTGGCCGATACACTGATGTTTAGGCCTGAATAGGCGCCCAAGCGTTGGCAATTGCAGACAATGTTTACAAACCATCTTGTTTATAAACGTTGCTGCAGTTCTCATTCACATTAGCAACACTCTCGGTCTTTTATATTTTAGTGTTAATGGATCATATTGGCTATTTTGCCTTATTAAATTATTTTTTGTAATTATCAACACTATTATTCAACTTTTCTACTTCTATCTTTATGAATACCCCTATTGTTTCAATATTTGTTTCTTTTCTGATTTGTTTATTTTTTATAAACCATGGGGCTTTTGTAGTTGTTCTTAACAGCACATTTTGTGCTCTTTCCAGCTTTTTAATTTTATGCTGCGCTGCATAATCCCAGCTACCGCACCCATACATTAGGTTTGGCCAAAGTATAGACGTATGAGGAGTTTTTTCCTATAAATTTGTAAACTCTGCTTCTGCCTATTTTGAATTTATCCAATGTATCTTTAAGGTGTTTTTCCCATGTTAGTCCCTTGTCAAACATAATTCCTAAGTATTTCGTTTCGTTTTTCCAAGGGATTGTTTTCCCGAATAGATGCAGTTTATGCATTGCTGCCGTTCTCTTTCTGCTAAATAATACAGCGTTTGTCTTATCTGCATTTTTACTTTCCATACAGTACCCCATTTTCTATTTTGTGAAGCTCTTTTTGCACGTTTATTACTGCAATGTCCACGTCTTCGCAGGTGGAGTATACCGCCGTATCATCTGCATATAGTGCTATATTGACGCTGTTTATTTTCGGTATATCATTTATGTAGAAGTTAAACAGCACTGGACCGAGTACAGATCCCTGTGGTACTCCTGCAGCCATGTACATTTTGCCAGATAGCTCATTGTTTACTCTGACCTGAAACGAACGTTCTGATATATATTCTCTTAGAATGTATATCAGTTTGGTGGAGACCTCATATTTCATGAGTTTGTAAATAAAGACATTGTGCCAGACTTTGCCAAATGCCATTGAGATATCTAAAAAGGTGGCAACAGTGTGGCATTGCTCATTAAAGCCTTTCGTGATTGACTCGACTGTCCTGAGCAATTGATGAATGGTCGAGTGTTCTGTTTGAAATTCAAATTGTTCTTTTCTTATAATTCATTTTTGATCCAAATGCTTCCCTAACATGGTGGCTATAATGCACTCGTATATTGTTGCCAGCGCATCTAGCAGGCTTATTGGCCGATAATTTTGCGGGAACAGAGTATCTATCTGTTCCCGGCTTATGTTTCGGTACTATGATGGCATTTTTCCAAATCCTCGAATAGGAGCTTCGTGTAATACTGCTGTTCATAATATTCGCTAGCTCTACTAATGCTTTTCCTGGCAGCTGTTTTAGCAGATTGTTGTTAATACCAGACTCTCCTGGCGCTGTCCTCTTTTTTAGCTGCCTTATGATTTTACCTATTTCGTTCGGGGCAATTAACTTCATCTGTTCACTCACTTCTTCTTCGGCTTGTAGTTCGTCTCTGATCTTGTTCTCAATTATTTCTTCGAATTCATAGTTCGAGGGTTTGGAGTTTAGTTGGAATTGTAATTCCAATGAGTCTGCTATTGCGTTGGCTTTGTCGAGGTCAGAGTAAACAATCCCCCTTTCCCCGTGTAACTTATTCACCGGCTTCTTTTTATTATTGAATGTCCTCAAGAATCCGTACAAAGTCTTTCACTGTTAAGGACTCTAATTTTTCCTCCCATCTTTTATTATGGAATTCACGAATTAGGTTTCGTACTCTGTTTTTATCCTATTGTAATGAAGCTTATCCCCGGATAGCGAGTTCTTTGCCATGTTTTTCTGCAGCGGTTTGAAAAAATCGTTTGAAGCGGCGTTTCACTTGTTTTTCTGCTATTTAAAGTAGTTGTTGTTTTGGAGGAGTTATTAGCGATCATATCTGCTATAATTAGAGTCAACAGTAAGATAGAGAGGTGATGATAATGATGACTTTTTTTTGGCTCAAGAACCTATTAAGATCATACTGTGCCAAACACGAGATGAACATGGTTGGTTGGTTAGTTATTTGAGGTTTAATGGCACAAGAGCACAAAGGCCATGCTATGCCAAACACAAGGTGTTTACGGAACACAATATGGTTCGGTCACCTCGGAGACGCCACGTCAATCCCCGTACCCACTAAAAGGGCAACCCCTGAGGGGGTGACTGCACGACTGCATGAAGTATGCAACAACATGGAAGGGGCGAGTTTGGCCAGTGACTGGAGGCGGAAGGATCTGAGTGTGAATGCTGAGGAGGATGCAAGGTTGAATAAAACTGAGGAAAAATTGGGTGAAAGCATGGCTTTGTATGTGAGCATGGGTGTCATGCTGATTGATATGCAATCGCGCCTGCATATGTTTGAAAATGAGATTGAAGATCTTAAGATATATATGAGAGAGGAAACTGCAGTTGAAAGTATGGTTTGTAGTACTGTGGCATGCAATAGCAGTATGACTGAGACTGGTGTGCACGTGGGAGGGAAAGATCTAAACTCGGTTGCGATTGATACGCGTGGAGGTGTGAATAATGTGAATGCGGATGAGAGAGGGGATAAAAGTCATTTCGTTGAAATATCTAATTGTGAGATGCCTGACAGCGTGAAAGGTCGCATGCCTGCGAAACGTAAGGGAATTGTGCTAGGAGATTCAATGGTGCGAATGCTTGGGGACAAATTCAGTAGGCATGACTCTGGTATGGTCCGTGTCTGTCTACCTGGCGCGAAAGTGAGGGACGTGAGGCAGCTTGTTTGTAAGGGAAGTGTCAGGTCTGGAGAGAATGTGGTATTATGGGTGGGGACAAATGATGTGATTCGGGGATGTATAAAGGACACGATTGGGCATTATAAAAGACTTTTATGGGAGTTGTATGATAGGAAGTGTTCGGTTACGGTGCTTGGTGTCTTTGAGAGAGGACGTAAGGATGTACAAAAGCGTGCTTGCCGGTTGAATGAATTCTTAGAACGTTTGTGCGTAAGGCTTCGCGTGAAATTTGTTAATTGGAGGGGGTTTTGTGGGTAAAGTGGTTTGCTAAGGATGGCGTTCACCTGGGAGATTCTTGCTTTTTTGATAAGGTGGGGAAACAGTTGACCATTATGGCCACAAAAAACGGTAGAGCTTCGACGTCAGACCTCTCGAGCATTGGCCGCCTTCGGGGATTCTGGGAGGATTGATGTGTCTTGTGCCGAGGGCTGTCTAATGGAGGTGTTGGTGGTCTGCCGGAAGAGGTGCTTGCGGGTCCTTTCAACAAATGCACGTAGCTTGTGGAATAAAATTGAGTTCTTGCGTATAGAAGCAGTGGAGAGGGATTTTGATTTAATATTTGACTCTGAAACATGGGCACGCTCGGGCGACGATAATCTCCTGGCTCTCGAGGGTCACAGGATGTATCGAGCTGATCGGGAGGGCTGATTACGAGGAGGAGTAGCGATATATGTTCGAAATAAATTATCATCATTTGCCTGTAATTGCTTTGAACTCAATAATCGTACTGTGGAATCCGTTTGGGTGGAAATAAGAAATTCTAGCGATAGGAAGCTCTAGGTGGAAAATTTCTATAAGCTCCCGAATTGCAGCAGTGAGTACAATCATGAGTTATATTCTCAAACTTTGTTCGCTGCTAAAAAAAACAGACCTTTTTCTCTCGGGAGATTTTAACCATCCAACAGTGGATTGGAAGCATGGGACGGCTACTGGTGTAATATATGTGTTGAATTTGTAACAATAAGTTTAATACTGTTTAACTTGTGGCCATGTTGCTTAGCAACACAGTTGTTGTATTGATAGCATGAGCTGCACCTGCATTCAAAAGATATAAAAACAGAAACAATAGAATGCTGCAGAACAGAAAGTTAATAACATGTATCTGTCTCCATAAAACTAATAAAGCTTGTTATTTGTTGTAAGATTATGAACTCTTACTAAAAGGTTGACACAGGATATAACAACTGGTGAGGGTCAAATATTTCTTGACTTGGTTCAGGAGCTCTTGATTTCGCAGCATGTAGAGGAACCGACTAAGGGTTCTAATATTTTGGACTTGGTTTTGTCAAATAGCTTTGAGTCAATCTGGAACTTGACAGTGGAACTTGACAGACGGGTAAAAGTTACACTGAAAAGTTGAGTACCCTTGGTATGTTTTCTCTGAAGAATAATTCGTGGTGACCTCTTACAAGCCTTTGAGCTTCATAGAGGATTTGATAAAACGAGTGTTGTGAATAGCTTAACATCAGGGAAAAATTCTATTTCTCGAGGTCATGCTCTGAAGCTCTTCAAACCGCGTTCTCGAGGGCAATTCTTTTCTAATGGAGTTGTGAACTATTGGGATGCAGTAGAGCGGCTGCGATCACTCGATAGTTTCACGCGTTTCATTGATTCCGGACCCCGCTGGTGCTGTTATTTATTTTTTTTCTAACTACCATGTTGGGCCCTAGCTTGTCGCTAGTTCAGCTTATTTGTATTTGTATTTATTTAGTCTGACAACTGGTATCTTTCTCTCTTTTGTTACTGTCATTTTTGGAAAAAGAAAGCAGTTATTAACAGCATTTCTAGAATTATTGGCAATATTAGAGTAAAGGTAATGTAGTTACTATGACAACCGCTTTCTTGTTGTTGTGCTAGAGGGGAGAGTGGACATCGGGATTAACAGTTACTTTCTGATTATATTTTTATCGGATTGTAAGGGAAATATTCTGCAAAATTCTTATTCAGTGTATGTAAATATAATCACTGCTGCTATACGTGAAAATCCCTGGGGATTTTCACGTATAGCAGCAGTAGGTGTGATAGAATAAATGCATCACAAGAAAGATATTGCGTTGTTGTGGTGTAAAATATACACTTGGCGATGATATTTGATATTGCTCTGTGAATATTTGAGTGACGTGATAAGTACTTAATAAATTGCGAAAAGCGTTTGATGATGATATCAGGGAACAAAATGTTTGCTATGCAGTGACTGCTAGGGAAAACTTCATTGCTAGCATACTTGATTTGCCTGGTGCACTTAGAAATGGGAGATCCAGTGAGGTAAAAGATGATGCATTTGAATGTTCATGCTTATGATAAAACCTCAAGTATCATTATATGGATACTGGCAGAGGAAACTGAAGACTTCCCATGCAACCACCAACGCTACACTTTGACAGTTGGGATGCTCATGTATTCTGTCAAAATTGCCTTGTGCTCATTGCTTTGTGTGACAGCATTTGGATACAACTGATTTTACTGTGACTGAAAGAGAAAAATGAGGAGCTTCTGGAATCATCTATTTTAGGGAGACATAACTAAATGTCATATTCATGAGTAAGTCATGTATACCTTGTATGTGAATAAGAGTATGAACTGGTCTTTGCACCATTTTATTTCTTGGAAAAATTTTGCTATTGTTGATACAGTAAAATGTTGCCTAGACAACTTCAACTATCTGCTTTGCCAGACTTTATTGCAATAGAATATTTAAACTTTTATCATTGAGTGGAACAAAGTCCCAGCAGTTTCTGTGGTGACTGCTTCATTAATTAACTGTTCAACATGCTTTACTAAGCGTGAAGCACAAACTTATGTTCTGAATACTCCCTTCACCAGCCCCCAAAAGTCTGTACGAACCCTGAGTAGCACTAGCATTTTTCTTGTGATGACCCCTTTCCTACTTTTTCCTTTCCTATCATTTTTTATATATTTTTTTTATTTTTCTTTTCTTTTCAGATCCTGAGGTTTAGCATCCATGCAGCTTTGACATGCTTGGAGGAGGGGGTTATTGCTTCTCCTTAGCGTGGCCACATGCGGTGACCCTTGTCACTAGAAAGAGGGATCCTGGCTGTTGGGGGGCAAGGTACTGTCTGTAGTACACTACTTTGGTCCTCGTTTCACGTTAGATGGGTGTTTTACTCGTGTCCCAGGTTGAGGCAACTGGTTATATGGCAGGGAAGTTAAGTACCTCTGGCTAGTATTTCAACTGATCATGAGGGTCTGTTTAGATTAGTCTTCTAGTCAGCCTGATTGTGATGGTATAGCTCCTAGTTAGCTCTGGTATGCCTGTAATTCCCTTTGTTGGACTCTGTGGTAGGTGGAGCTACTGGGAGATAAATCTTTCCTTTTTTTCTTATGTATTCTTATACTGAGATAGTCTCGAAGAGATCTTGAACTGAATGTTTAGATACTACTTCCAATGTTCTTGCTGTTCCTCCGACATTTCTCCTATCCTGCTTATCTGATGCTGCTTTTTCCAAGGTATAACCATTTATTATTGCTAAATGTCTATTCTCACATGCCAGCATGCCAAAATTTGTTTGAAAAAATACATTCCGGTGATCTGTTAATCAAAACTGCTTCCTCCGCTTAATTATTTTTTTTATTGAAAGTTACTTCTCTTGCCAATTTTACTGTCACTGTACTTCCTCATTAAACTCAACACCTCATATGGTGTAATTTCTGAATTCAATCTTTTACATGTTTTCGAAGCTGAACTACTGCAAGAACTTTCTGACTAGGGTGTAATTGCTATACGCTGCATTTCTATATGACGAGATAACCAATCAGCGCCAAAAGACATATTTCTCACATTTCAGACTCCTGTATTGCTGAAAAACATCAAGTCAGGAAACTTATTGTGTCCTGTGCAAATTCAACACATCTAATTTACTCAGAACCTTTTCTATCTAGTAGTGAAAAAAACATGTTTCACCATTGTTACCCCTCGATTCTTATGCGACCATCATCCATAGTACAGTAAGCATAGGAGTACAAACAGATGTGTTAGTTCTTTTCCTTCTTAGTCAATACCTACTGTTAAAACTTCCAGTATCAAAGTTACACCCTGACCCTCAGCATCTCCTGCAAACCATAAATCTTCTTTGAAAGAAACTTCATCCAAACCATTTTTGAATAACACTTCCATACAGAAATTGTTGCATGCAAGAAATATGCTCAACATATCAGTAAAGGGACAAATTGCATATGGTTCTGTGTTAGTCTCTGCTTTATCTGAAGATGTATAAGAAGATTGTATGGAAATAGAAATGCCTCCTTCAGACTCCCTCCTTGAAAAAAATGGAAAAAAGGGACGTAAACACACTAATCAGAAGAAAAATCGGTACTTACTTATTATCGCAACCATGTCTTTAGCATGATTTTACTGTTGGTGGTTTTTCTGGACTTCTAACTTTGAATGACAGCACAGTAATTGTAATCATAAAATACACTTTTTATTTTTTACAGAACATCACTACTATATGTACAAATAAAAATTTAATGTACAAATTTAATGTACTAATTATGTACAAATAAAAATTTCACATATATTACTCACTTGGTAAGTATTTTTTAAAATATCCATTGCACTTGTAGAATAATTGTTTTCCAAAGTAAGCTTTCATTGGATAAAATTCTCTACAATTGTGACTTTCTGGTAAAACATGGTATTTTTGAAAGAATTTTACAGCTTCTTTTCACATTTCAGTAAATTGCAAATCTGAATTGCAACCGGTCATGACACTGCAGTTTTCAAAACATGTGAAAGAGAGAAAAAAAACTGGACAAAAAATTAGAATGTGAGCTACAGAGCAGGAAGGTTGCTTTAGTAGGGTTGTAGTGGTGGCTGCCAATTTGGTGCATTTAGCCATCTTAATTGGCATAGTTGCGATAATATGTAAGTACTGAAAACTCTTAATACTTTATGTTCTACTTGATTTTACAGTGGAACTGTCATGGATTGCACACCAACATGGATAACTTTAGAAATTTGCTCCATGCAGGTTCCCAGTGTGCATAGCACTACAGGAGATTTTAATTGGTCCTACAGTTCAACCCAAAATCAGAAACTATCAACCTAATAGCATTTCCTTAGAGACATGGCAGTGTTTCCATTTGTAGCTAAGAGCATTCCATCTGTTACTCTACTGCTTGAGACACATTTGCTTCTGCATAGGCTGCAGTCTCACTGTACTTACCACCCAGAAAACTTTTGCATTTCCCGGACCTCTATCTGATCAAATAGCTACTATCTTGATTTCTATTGCTTGAAGATTTTAATGGAAGTCACCATTGGAGTTGTCTTATCACAAATACAAGGGGTCAAATTGCTGAGAGTTTGCATACAGACCTTGACCTTTGTTAAATACTGGTGAAAATACTTATTTTTATGCCTGGACAAGATCCTTAGCTGCTATTGATTTGTCCATTTGTACTCCATCCCAGTATCCCTTGTGGTCATGGGCTGTTCTCTCTGACCCAATGGGAAGTGGCATTTTCTGAATTTTATTAATGCAATCCAAAAGTTGTCACAGAAATTTCACTTGCATTTTCCAGTGTAAGATTGATAGTGCAAATTGGGAACATTTTACATCTCTGAGCTGTATTGCCAGAGGACATGCTTCAGACAAATTTGATTGATGACACAGTGGACAGTATGACATTCTCTTTTTTTCCAAGCATCTGAAACATGCTTTCCACATACCTAAATCACCAAAACCCTCGTGGAACCAAGAGTGCTCTGTTGCTCAGAAAAGTCAAAAGAAAGCATGGGACATATTTCTCCGATATCCAACTCCTGGTAATATGGCACATTTTCAGAGAGCTCGAGTGAACACTCATAGAAATCATCATCAGCGGGAATCATGGCAGAGGTGTGTGTCCAGAATCACATCATCCACTAAACTTAAGATTGTTTGGAACAAGATCTGTTGGATCATTTGCTGCTAGATGTCTCAACCAATTTCATGCTTGCAAGCAGATGGTGAAATCATGTCAGATAGTAGATGTTTTTGGGTCTTCCTTTTCGCTAGTTTTGAGTAGCAGCAACTATAGCAGATCCTTTGAGACTATAAAAACTCTTGCCAAATGCATTCCTATCTCCTTCAGACCTTTTACACCTGGGTAATACAATTCACCATTCACATTTCTGCTGCAGCTGGCTCTATCTCATACTGGTGATTCTGCAACTGGCCCTGATGATATACATAATGCCATGTTATGCAATTTATCTTCAATGTATCTCAACGTACTGCTGAATTTATTCAGCCACATTTGGATGCAGCATGTATTTCTATCAAAATAGCAACATGCTATTATACTCCTTTTTTTTGAAACCTGGAAAAGGTCCTACATTACCTTCAAGCTACAGACCTATAGCCCTTACTAACTACCTCTGCAAATTACTCTGATATACATGAGGCTTGTGTTTTTTCTCAAGTCCCATCATATCTTACCCCCATATCAAAGTGGTTTCCAGAGTCTTAGGTTCACTGTCGACAATTTGCTTGCCCTGGAGATGCCTATACATTTTTGTTTGTTATGCTCACTTGGTATCCATTTCTTTATTTGGAAAAAAACTTATTACCAAACTTAGTGATATGGTGTATTATATGATCTTCACATTTTAGTACTTGGGAAATCTATCTACTTCCATTCAGAACTTTCTATTTGAGCAAATGTTCCAGGTTCCTGTTGGCACAATGTTTTAAAACCATTATCCCCAAGAAGGAGGAGTTTTCCAAAGTGCAATTTCAAGTGTCACCTTATTCGTTATTAGATTGAACAGCATTTTATCAACACTCCCTTGAGGGATTCTGTGTTTTTTATATGTTGATGATTTACAAATATCATACAGCTCTGTAAATATGCAACTTTTAAAATGCCACCTACAACTTTATGTGGATGGGCAGATGAAAACAGCTTTCATTTTTCCACAGAAAAGACTGCATGCATTTCTGTCACAGATGTGGACTACATCCTGAACCAAATCTCTTTCTTGGTTCTACTGCTATAGAAGTCATTCATGAAATCTGTTTTCTTGGGATTATCTTTGACTGATCACTTACTTTTAATTCTGTACTTGAAAGTAAAATGTACTAAGGCACTTAACATCCTTTTGTCACCTACACCTCTTGGGGAGCAGATCACACTTACCTCCTTCCCCCGTATTGGTCACCCATGCAATCTAATCTGGATTATGGTTGTCTTATATATATGGCTCTTCTTGCTTTTCACATCTGAAGTTACTTGATCTGGTGCATCATCAGGCCCTACATTTATGCATTGGTGCTTTTCAAACTTTTCCAGTTTAGAGTTTATATGCAGAAGCTCATGAACCTCCCCTGAAGCTACATTGTCAACAACAACTGTGCATTCAATTTTACATGAAGTTGTGGTCTCAACAGACACATCTATTATTGTGCTGAATGTTTGAACCTGAAAATGCATGGCTCTTTTCAGGATGACCTTCTGATTCTACATTTGGCATTCACATGTGTTCTTTACTGAGCAAACTCAGTGTTAATCTTGGCAGTATTATGCAGAGTACTATTGTTTCTGTACCACCATTGGGGAAAGTTCAGCCAGTTGTGTGCTTTTAACTGTATAGGTATGTGGGAATAACATACCGAGTGTTCAGTGTATATACCTCTTCCTTGAATATCATCTCGGGCTGCGACTCAGGAAGGAATCGCCTCAGGGGCTGTTTAACCCTTCTGGTGAGTATAAGGAGTGACCTGACATCCCTGAAGTGTCTGAGTCATATAGTGTTCTGTGATCACCTTGTGTTTGCCACAGCTTGGCCTTTACAGGTTCTTGTACTATTAAACTTCAATAACCTACCAACCAGATCCTTGAACATTGCACCCAGTATGTCCCTATCTTTACAAATGGGTTGAAGTCTAACAGATACATGGGATCTGTCATGGTGTACTGTGATATTTTGCTTTCAGACTATGTTTCAGCAGGTATTGATTTTTACAGCTGAACTTCATTCCATCTCCTTAGCTTTGGAGCATAGTCAGCATCATTCTATGTTGCAGTCCCATGTGTATTCTGACTCATTCAGTGTTCTATGGGCTCCTGTTTTTTTTCTAGACTACCACCCATCTGTGTTGTCCTATAAACTTGTTACTTTGCAAGACTTGTATTCTCTAAGATATGATAGCCAGTTTTGTTGCATTCCAAGTCATGTCGAGAATCTTGGGAATGAAGCAGCATAGTGTGCTGCAGGTCACCCTCAAATGTTCATTCCATATACTGATTGAAAGCCCATTATTCGAGCTTTTCTAATATACAGTTGGCAACAGCTTTCAAACACTCAGACTGCAAACAAACTCCATTTAATCAAGCACATTCTTGCAGACTTTGCCATGCAGTACATCTTGAGAGGAAGTCAATCTTACTCACCTTTGAATAAGTCATACCCTACACACACACAGGTTCCTTCTATGTGGTAAGGACCCACCATTCTGTTTTCATTGCTGTTGATTCTAACCATTCTCCACATTTTTATAGACTGTCTGAGGCCTGCATCAATTTGCACTGCTGCATTTAAATCAAATGCATTAAACTTGAACAAAATTTAAGAACATCATGTGATTTTTTATTTCTGAAAAATTATCTGCTTTGTTGACATGTATGTGAGAAGCTTTAAATTTTTTTCTCATTGATTGTATCATTTCTGCTGTAACATCTTTTCTTTATGTTTAAACGTTTAATCAGTTTTACTCATAATCACATTTTAGTTCTTAATCATTAGCCATTATCATTAGTAATCTAATTTTTAACTGTAATCATTTTATTTTTAATGCTTTAATGACTAAATTTTTAACCTTGTATCTTTTGATTTGCCATAATTAATTATTTCATCATCCTGTTTTGTCCCGCATACATGACACCATGAGCATTTTATTTTCACAAGGGTTTGACATCTGTTCTTATTGGATTCTGGGGCACAGAATTTCTGGGAACGAAGTAGCAGATTGAGCCTTGTCTGCTTATTCGGCTGGCCATCTGCAGATGTCTGTTTTATACACTGACTGGAAGCCTGTCATCCGTATTTGCACTGTTTGGCAGAATGTTTGGGACATTCAAGCAGCTAACAAATTGCATGCAATGAAGCCCATTCTTTGTGACTGGCCTTGTAGCTATTCATTCAGAGATGTTTTATTGACTTGCCTCTGTATTGGACACACCCAACTCACTCATGGATATCTCTTGTAAAGTGAAAATGTGCATTGTCTCACAATAAATCACATACTTATTGAATGTGCTACTTTTAATCAACTTCGCTTCACAATTTTAAAAAATTGTACTTTGAATATTTCAAGCATTTTGGGTTCATCATCTGAGTTTGACCTGCTGAAACAATTTTTGTGTTCCATCAATGTATATCATGAAGTTTGAAATTGTGCTTTTAACCTTCTTTTTCTTCATACTTTAATGATTTGATTTTCAGATTTTATGTTTTATCGTTTGTTCACTTTTCAAAAATATATTCATCATTTAAATTTTCCATGTTTTAATGAGTACGATTGCGTGTTTGTTCCCCTGAACCTGTAATCAATACATTTACTCATGATTGTCAGTTTTGAATTTACCCTGTGTTTGGTGCAACATGACCACTGCAGGTCTTTGTGCCATTATCATTAAATTCCAATCAACCAACCAATCAGCCTGCTTGATATCTCAGTGGGGAACAGCAGCTTTAATAGCAGCTATTGAGACTTTGACGCCCAGAACATATGCAAAGGGCAAGTGGTCTAGTACCTACACTAACTATATGGTTCTGCCTGAGAAGGTCAGTGCTTTCACTTCCCATCAGGGTCAATCAGCGCTAACTCATCTTCGAATCAGTGCTACAACCATCACCTGGTTAAAGCTTATTCCGAGCTCTGGCCAGTATTGCCAGTGGGACAGTTTTTTGCCTAGTTGGGCTAGTTCTTTTAGTTATTGCAAGATATTTTGTATGTTTGCAGCTGGCACTTTAAATGTGAGCATGGT
>JJRW01S0014833.1:24897-35961 GCA_001188405.1 Loxosceles reclusa | reverse complement strand
CAAAGTGATAAGAAATAACTAAAAATAACATAACAAGTCTAACCGTTCTAACGCCAGAGAGATGGAGTGAAGCTATGCAGTGAAAATCGACACCTGTGCAGGAAGGCGGCCAACCAGTGCAACACCACGGAAAACCATAGCGGAACCAACACATTTGTCATATTTGGACCCATCGGTGAAGATGGGGGCATGTTGGGAATAGCAAGATGATGTGCAAGGTATAACTCCACATATTGGACATGAGAAGTGCTACATTTGGCAAACCAGCACAAGTCGAAACACACAGAATGCTGAAACACCTCCCAAAGGGCAAAAGAGACCACAACACTGTGCAGTCAGGAAAAGTCAAACTGAGGTCACTCAGTACCAAACGCATCCGAATGCCGAAATTAGGAACGCAAGATGACCATGCATGGAAATGACGTGCAAGGGTGGGTTCAAACACTCGGCATCATAAAGGATGTGCACGTTAAGACTACAACTTAGCGAAATATCGCAAGCACAGGTTCTGACAATGGAGCTTAAGCGAAGGTTCATGAGCTGCGACGTACACACTCTGTACAGAAGATATCCGGAAAGCACTAGTGCACACACGTAGTGCCTGGTGAGCCACCGGGTTGAGACGGGCAGGCAGAACCCATACACAGCACTCAGCATAGATCAGCTGGGAGCGGATGAGCAACCGATACAGGCAAAAAAGGGAGACACGCTCTGCACTCCAAGATGTACACGACAATACCTTAATGATGTTTAGCGCCTTAGTACACTTCACTTTCAGATGACGAATATGTGCTGCGAAAGTGAGAGATCAGTCAAAGATGACACGAAGAAAACGGGTTTCCAGAAAAACCAGAATCGCAGCGGATCCTAAAACAAGACTCGGATCTAGATGCAAGCCGAGTCTGCAACAAAAATGCATAGTCTTTTTGGGCGAAAACCGAAACCCGTTATCATCCGCCCAATGAAGCGACAGGTCAAGCTGAGATGTAATCGACGCTCGAGAAGTCGCATGTTCACTGAGCTGTAAGAAATTTGCAAGTCATCAATGTACAATGAGCATTGGATTCTGGAGAAGGCGTGGGGAGAATGCCATTCCGCTTGATGGCCAATAATGTGATGCTGAAAATAGCGCCCTAGGGGACGCCTTCATCCTGGGGAAAGTGGGTGGACAGCGTCATACCAACATTCACCTGGAAAGTTCGATCAGCCAAGAAGTTCTGGATAAACACTGACAGGTTTCACCGGAGCCGCATAGCATGGAGGTCACAGAGAATACCATAGGACCCCTCCAGGTCAAAGAAGATCGACACCAGGTGAGCACGACGGACGAACGCCTTCAGGTTGAGTAAACTGTCTACAGTGAATTGAAGCTGCCTAGACCAACTCTAGAAAGGGGACAAAGCAACACGTGACTCGAGAAAGTACACAAACGTGCGTTTACATCTGTTCCAATAACTTACACTTGCAGCTGGTCAGCGCAATAGGTCTGTAATTTGAAGGTGAAGTAGGATCCTTACCAGGTTTCGGAAAAAACAGCACAATAGCATGTCGCCCTGTGGAGGGAAACTCCTGCTTCAGCCAAATGAGGTTAAAACAACAGCAACAACACATGGTAAGAACAAGGAGATAAGTGTTGGAACATGGCCTAGTACATAACATCCGGTCCAGGCACAGTATCGTGAGAACGAGACAGAGCTTCCTGCAGCTCGAGAAACGCAAATGAAGAGTTGTAACCAACTGGTGTAAAGGGCCAGAAAGAAATCTCAGTACGTTCTGTGGAGGACTTCTGCGCCTTGAACGATTTGCTGTAATTGGAGCTACAAGAAACCTTTGAAAAATTTGAAAAAGATTCACCCAAAACATTCGCAATCGTGGAATTTCAGCCGCGGTTCCACCATCCGTGCACAAACAGGAAATAGGGTGCGGCGTGTAACGATCACATAAGTGATGAATCTTGTCCCAAACACCCTTCGAACTAGTTGAAACAAGATGCTGGACACATACTTCCGCCACAAATCCCTCTGGCTGCGTCTGCGGACCCGACGGGCAAACGCCAGAGCCTGCTGAAAACACTCTATATTACCCAGAGTCAAATGTCAGAGGAAAATGCCTCACACCTCCTTCTGCGCTTTCCGGGCTGCAGAACTCATGGTTCCACCAAGGGGAAAATGCATCAACGTGCATGGTACAAAACATGCAGCTGCTTCGAGAATACAGGAAGTCACTTGGTGCACTGCTTGATCAATGCTTGGAGTGTCAAGCATGCCGTCTGTCAACAAAGCTAAGGTGGAAAAACGATCCCAATTGACAGAAGCAAATTTCCACCGCGGCAAGCTGAACTCGCTGCCAGTTGTGATAGATTACAACAAAATAGGAAAATTGGTCACTCCCTAGGGGTTCCAAAAGGGTAGACCACGACCACAGGGGGTAGTGTGACAGAGAGCAAAAGGACAGATCCAAAGCAGTGAATGACTGCGTCGGGGCATGAAAATACGTAACCTCACCAGTATTCAGCAGGGACAAGTTGAGACGAGAAGATCAACACCTCCCCCAAGACGTCCGCGTGATAAAGTTCATAGTGACGCAGCTGTACTTGAGCTGTTGGACGCATCAAGGTTACCTGTAGGGCAACACACATAAGAGAATGGCTGTGCAACAATCATTTCAGATCATGCACATTGGCAAGCAAACCACGACAATGCCATTGTACGATTGTACGAGACTACGTAAGAGGCGGAGGCGGCTTAAATGGAGTGGGTTCCCGGTTGGATGAAGGTTTCTGTATAGAAGCAGGAGGAGGACCAGCATCCATGAAATCATCCCACGCGGAAAGCTCACTAAAAGAATTTGACAGTTGGATGGTGCCATGAACAACAGCACTGGAATCCAGCTACTTGTACAGGTTTTTGGAACCTCTAGGTTTCACTTTAGTTCATTTCGGCACAGGTAGAAGTTTAGAAGGAAGGTAGGGATGTCTGAGCTGTAGAGGAAGCCTTCGGAGAAGACTTTCGGCGCTTAGAAGGAGGCGGAGTGGAAATGGAAGGTGTAAGGCACCGACTAGTGGCCAACAAAAGCTGGCAATGCAAAAAATGCCAGAAAAGTGAGCAAAGTTTGCACCTCTTGCGACGCAGCTGTGAGTAACCGTCGCGTAAAGCACACGGAGTGGCGCAGGCGACACAAGCTTTCTCGATTCAGCATATGGAAGATTTTGTGTTACCCACACCTGCTGAATGTTTTTCTCTTCCTGCCACTTGAGGCACAACCGGGAATAGGCCAGGTGATCTCCCTGAAGGTTAAGACAGGAGAGTGAGAAAGGCAATTATTTTCGTGCGTAGGGCGCCCACTGCGAGGCCAAAAATCGCAACTCCACGACATGATGTCTGTCCATGACCAAAACGCTGGCATTTATAGCAGTGCAGCGAATTGGAACTTATGGCTGGACGGGACATGCGAGGTAACCAGTTTTTATCTGCATCGGCAACACGGGCGTGGCGGAAATCAAAATAACTTGTCGCGTTGGAATTGTCTGGCCATCACGTTGTATAGTAATATGCTGCACTGCCTGAACTCCCTGGTTGGAGAGCTCTGCAAGAAGTTCCTCCTCAGACAAGATCCAATTTAGAGATAACTCCATGGGAGGTATTCGAAGTACCGTGAGGAGTCACGGCGACCAGCAGGTTTGCGAAAGACGTGCAGTTCAACAACATAACAGACTATGCAGAAGAAGCTGTTTCCACCAATAAGTGTCCTGAACGTAACTTCTTTACCGACGTTGGTGTGCCTGCTGAAGCATATAAACCTTTGGATATGACAAAGGAAGATAACTTCAAAAATGCTGGTTCAGGAGAATGCACAATGAGAAATGAAGATGAACTGAGAACTGAAGTGGAAGATGCAGCAGAGCATTCTGTTCTGGCCCATTTTGAGCACCCGCTCGAGGAGAAGTTTAAAGATTTGTTTTCCATAGTGAGGAGATTATTCAGCTCCCGGCAGCCCTACCTACCACCGAGCCCTCCAAGGGGATGTGCAAGCATGCAAGGGCTAAATAGGAGCTAATAACATCACGAATGGGGCAACAAGGCAAATCAAGCCAGACCCAAACGATCAGCTGAACCCTATCCGGTACCCGCCGTCTAGCCACCTGAGACATTTTGGGCAGAGTGAAGCTTCCATCTAGCTGAAGCCAGGGCCAAAGCAATGTATTGGAGACAGTATCTAGCCCCTCAATTACCGGGATCCCCATTTCCAGTGACACGGGTCGCCGCACACGGCAAACGTGTGCACGCTGAGGGTGAACATGGAAACCCTCTAAACGTAGGGAATAGCCCCATGGACAGCTATCCCTGGAAGAAAAATGAAATTGTAGGGCACACAGAACACCAACACAAGACACGAGGTGAGAAGCAAAACAGGTACAAGAACCAAAATGTGAACATTACGTAAAAGAACATGGTAACAGAATGCAACACAGAAACGAAAGCAAACCGAAAAAGTCAAGACAAAGAGAGCACAGAAACATAACTGGCAGGCGAAGGAAGAACTAAACAGTAACATATGTGACTCCGGCACTTCAGGGATGCCATGACCTTCCCCGTACTTACCAAAAAGGTAAGCCCCTGAGGAGACTGCACCTTGGAACTATAGACCAATTGTGCTGACCCGTTGCATGTGCAAACTACTGAAACGGATGTTTAACGCTCGTGACACATTTTCTGGTATCTAGTTGTCTTGTCTGTGTTTCGGACCGGTTTTTGGCGGCTTCATTTCACATTAGTCAATTTGCTCTGGACACATCCGTCCGGGAGGCGTTCGTTCGTCGTGCTCACCTGGTATCGATCTTCTTTGACCTGGGGAAAGCCTAGAATAGCACTTGGCTCTATAGCATTATGAGTGACCTCCATGTTATGGCCCTGAGGGAAATCAGCCAGTTTTCATCCAGAATTTCTTAGTTCATCGCACATTCCATATTCGTGTTGGAGCAACACCTTCCCGTCCCTTTTCCCAGGTAGACGTGCCTCATGGTACAATTTTAAGCATCACCTAAATCATTTTTAAATTGAATGGCATTCTGTCTACACTTGCCACAGGAATCAGAAGCTTGTTGTACGTTAACAATCTGCAAATATCCTACAGCTTCGGGAACATGCGACTTCTATAGAGTTGCTTACAGCTCATCTTGAACCAACTGCTTTAATGGGGTGATGAAAACAGGTTTCTCGTTTTCACCAGAAAAGACCGCCTGTCGCAGACGAGGCTTGCTTCACTTTGTCCCAGACAAGACTTTTAACCTGATTGAATTCCTCAGGATCCACTGCGATACCGGGTTGTCTCTGAAACACGTTTCTTTGGTATCATCTTTGACCGATCACTCACTTTTGCGACACATCTTTGTCAGTTCGAAGTGAAGTGTACTACAGCGCTGAACATCAAGGCACTGTCGTTTGCCTCGTGGGGCGCAGATCGTATCTCACTCTTATGCCTGTATTGGTCGCTCATCTGCTCCACTGTAGATTATGCTTGTGCTGTGTATGGTTCAGCTCGTCCATCTCGTTTGGAGCTGCTTGATCCGATGATTCACCAAGCACTCCATTTAGGCACTGGTGCTTTCCAGACTTCTCCGGTTCAGAGTTTATATTCATGATCCTCCACTTGCGCTCAGTCGTCAGCACTCCTCATGGGTTCACCTTTTGGTGAGAACGGGAAGTGACGTACCTGAGGTGCTCGAGACATATAGTGTTCCGTAATCACTGTGAGTTTGGCACAATGTTGCCCTTACAGGCCTTTGTGCCATTAAACTTCAAATATCCAACCAACTTTTGCCAGGAGGTGAGCCTTCAGTTGGTCGATGATAGTCTCTTTATTGCATGCCAGTCTTACATTCCTACTTTTGGTATTTGGATGTGTTCGTTACTGAGTGAGCTGATTAGTGTGACGGACACACTGGATCTACTATGGTGTGCCGTGCTATTTCGATTGTTGACCGCCTTTCTGCACAAGCAGGAGTCGGTTTTGGAACCTACTCGAAGTTGAAAGAGAAGTATCTATAGTGTAGAAGATTCGGTACCCAACGGCCCTACCCACCCTGGAGCCCAACAAGAGGACGTACAGAGCTAGTCGGGTGTGATGCCCTATCAAGCGGACAAACGAGATAATTAACCTCACCAAATCTAACGATTATTTGATTCGGCGGGGGGGAGGGAGACCACTCAAAGTGACCCGCCATCTAGCAGATTGCTACAGTTCGGGTCATGACTGAAGCGCCCGTCCGGCATAAAGCAGGAGCCAAAGCTATGTATTGGGACAGTATATCGTCCAACTGCCAGAATCACCATTCCAGGGACACAGATCGCCACACATAGCAAACATTCGGCCACGCTAAGGTGGAGTCATAACCCTCCACTGTGCAGACTATAGCTACGTGGAATGCTAAGCCTTGAGGTAAGAGGAAAATGAGCAAAAAACGATACAGGGGTGAGGAAAGAGTGGAAGTAAAGGAGAAATAGGTTGTCAGGAGCAAAAGGAAGAGAATACTACGCCATGGTCAGGGCCCGAGTAAGTGACAAGCTCCCTAGGTGTAATTTACGGAAACTGTGTATATTATGCATATTTCTCCTTTGTGATGATACACTTTTTCATTAAGAATTAAATGAAGAAATAAATCATTAAAACAGTATCAATCACGCCGAGGTTGGCCCCAAAACCATGAAAAGTGAGCAGAGTGTTAAACGCTTGTTCATTAGTTGTCTTATTTTTTTAAATTATTATTTCTTTGTTTTTGTGTAGAAGGCATGAAGCGTGTCATGATGCTCCAGCATGCAAAATACGTAGATGGCAGAAAAGTAATGCACACATGTTTGTAGAGTGCGAAGAAAAACGAATAGCAAGAAAGGACAGAAAGTGCATTAAACTACAATTCGTACATTTCAAAATCATATATTTATTTTTCAACATAGTCCCCGTTAAGGCTAACACATTTCTCCCAACGTGTAACAAGTTTTTTCATTCCGTCACTGAAAAATTCTTACGACTTTTCTCAAATCCAGGACTTGACAGCTGCCTTCACATCATCCGAAGTGTAATAATTATTACTCTTGAGGTCTCTCGTTTGAATAGAGGAAAAAATAAAAATCGCAAGGCACAAGATCGGGGGAATAAGGAGGGTGTGGAATCGGTTCAAACTTCAGGTTTCGCAAAGCCTCTCCTGTTGCACGCAAGGTGTGCGGACGAGCGTTGTCATGCTGCAAGATTATTGGTGCCAGTCTGCCTCTAACATGACAAACTTGACGTTGGAGGTATTTTAGTGTGTATGCATAGAGAATGATTGGCTGCTGCCCCTCGTTCTAGAAAATCGGTCACATAAGGTCGGTGACCATCCCAAAATACAGTCAAAAGAAGTTTTTTTTGTGGATGGTTGTGTTTTGAACTTTTTCGCTTGAGGAGATGACGGATGTTGATATTCCGCACTCTGTCATTTGTCTTCCGGGTCGTAATGATGGACCCATGACTCGTCCCCCGTCACAATATTCAAAAGAAAGTAGTCTCCTTCGTCAAGGTAGTGCTGCAAATGTTGCTCGCAGCATTCGCACTGTTTGTTCTCGCTGTAAGACAGCGTGGTACCCATCGTGCACAGATTTTACGGTATCCCATCTGTTCAATAATGAAGCTAACACGTCCCTTAGATATTCCAATATGGTTTGTGATATGCTTTTGAGTGATTCACCGGTCATTTTGAATCAAATCGTCCACAAGTTTGCGATGATTATCGTCTGCGGCGGTGATCAGATGTCTGCTGCGTTTTTCATCAACAATCATGGTTTTTCCATGCTCGCAACTACAAAATTTTATTACCCACCAATTTACAGTAGACCTATCAACAGCATCGTCACCATAAACAGCCTTTAAACGACGATGAATCTCAGCAGGAGTCACTTTTTCAACAGTTGAAAATTCGATAACAGCACGCTGTTTTACTAGCGTTGACATAGCACTAGAACACATCTGCAAACTTGCACTTCTCGAAATACACTGGATGAACGCAATGACCTCAAGCCTGCGCATGCGTATTGAGGGAGAGTTACTTCCACATGCCACCTGGCATGCTTCCAAAGGTCATGTTGCTCACACTCTACCAGCATGTGTGCATTGCTTTTCAGCCTACCCTCGTACTTTATCGCCGCCACTACCGGGCACCCTGTGCACACACGCACAGATGCAACTATGCATATACAAATAGTTCCTCCTCCACTACACTTTCTAACACTATTGCATCTGGACAGGATCATAATCTATTCTGATATTTAGAAACCTCTTCATGGAGGAGAATCCTTTAATAAGTGTTCTTATGCGAATAACAATTTATCTTTTTCCATAGCTGGATAAGCAAAAATAAACGTAATTTGCACCATAATGGTTTTCATAAAATTTTGATAGTTGCTGCAGCAAGAGAATATTTTGAATAGGTTAGTATTTATTCAATCCGCACCTATCCTGCAGCCTAACAATGGGAAAGAAATTTCACCAAATATTAAAGCTGAGGAAAGGTCAGTGTAACCAGGCAGAAATAGCCACGAATTACATTTAGAGATCTATCTGGTTTGGGTCCTGTATGTAGTATTTATCTCAATCATGTAAGAAACAACAGAAACAGGTTTGATTCCCCACAGAAACAAAAATATTGATGCTAGTATTAGCCATAACAGAAATTTTTATGACTAAGTTCACAAGGATAAGAAAGCAAAAACAAAAATAAAGGATAAATAACAAATGAGGTGAGACTGAGATTGAATTAGGGAGACTTTAAAAATAAAGTGACAAATATAAAACAAACTACAAATCACATATCAAGTGAGTTACATAATTAGAGCAATGATTAAAAACTTTTACAATTTACAAACACAAATTATATGCTTTAGCCATGCACACAATTATTACACAAACAATATCTCAAGTTATTAATGCAACACACATTGGTTTTAGTTTTATGATATCTAGAGACAGGGAAGGCTATTTCGTTTTATTTTGCAGATTATATCATATTAACACTTCTCGTCAATGCACAGTAAAAAGCAAAACCACAGCACACAAAAGAACTAAGCAGGAGGAAAAAAAATACCCCCGAAGTAAAGGAAACTAATACCACTCACCTAGGAAACCACACGGATAGAGAAACTCCACAGCATGAATAAACACACACTGCAAACAAAGGTACAACATATGTTGACACCTTGGGAAAAAGTTTGTAAATGACAAAGAAGCAATGCTTTTCCAAAACTGCTCTCTCAAATCTATCTAATGTGAGTGTTTTCTTACACACTTGGTGAAAAGGCTAAGAACATTCTAGATTGAGTGAGAAGAAACGTTACGTCATAGAATTCTGGTTGAAACAGGGAAAAGGTGTGCATTTGACAGTAATATCACAAAATTGGCACAAAGCACCATGGGCCTTTGCCAACCATTAAAACAGGGATGGCCAACCCACAGTACGTGTGCCACAGTGTGCAACACCAGGTTTTAACAGTGGCACACAAAGACTTATTGAAAAAAATTTTAAAATAACGATTTCATCTTCAGGAACATTGTCAAAATCCATAAAAAACCTACTCATATGCTGCTGAATACAACAGTGCCGGAAAGCGGCACTGCTTGATACCAGTACAATGATGGGGTAAGACAGAGTGGTCGTGTACGAGCCCAAAGGTTTGAGTTGCCTTGATTTGGCACCATTGTGTCTTGCTATGGTTGTCCATTCTCGAGCAAAAGCGAGTGAGACACTCTGGTTGTCTGGCTCAGTTCATTTTAAACTACCGAGCAAGAGACATTAAGTGTTTTTTAAACTGCTTTCAACTTTTTGCGTCAAGCGTCGTTGTTTTAAAAATTTTATTTTCACTATGTGTATGAGTAAACCTTCGATATAGAAAAGAAAATATGAAGAGGATATTGAACACAATTCGTGATTTTAAAACTGTCTGGGATGAACAATTTTTGTTTACTCATCAAAATATTTCCAAGCCTATTTGTTTGATATGTGGAATTCAAGTAGCAGTGCCGAAAACATTTAACCTGGACTGACATTTCAAACAACTGCATAGTGATTTCAACAGCAAATATCCTGTTGGATTACACTAGCGAATGGAATTTATCAATCAAAAAAAGAAATCTTTAGCCGGCCAACAATCCGTGTTCCAGAAGAGAAATGACGAAATGGAAACTATGGCGAAGACTTCTTATGAACATTCTCTGTTGTTAGCCCACAAGAAAAAACCCTATTCTGACGAAGAGGAGATAATAAAAAATAGCCTTTTAATATTTGCCCAAAATGTCGGTGATATAAACGTAAAAAATATGGTTGATAAAATAGCTTTGTCTAAAGAAATACTCTCATGCGTCATATAGATGACATGAGCCAGGATGTTGTCACACAAATTGTCTCTGGACTACAATACTGCAAATACTTTTCATTAACTTTGAATGAAAGCTGTGACATCACAGACAATGCGCAGTTAAGAATACTTGTGTGTTACGTGAACGATAATTTTGATATTGTGGAAGAACTTCTTGATTTGCACCAACCAGTTTTAACTACAGGTGAGGACATTTTTAAAGAACTTAAAAATTTAATTGAACTTAGTAAAGTAGAGTGGACAAACTTAGATAGTGTTTGCACAGATGAAGCACCTTGCATGGTTAGCAGGATAAAAGATTTTGTTACATTAATTGAAAATTATTTGGTAAGAAAAGTTTTTAAGTATCATTGCATTATCCACCACAAAGTTCTTTGTGCCAAGGACTTAAACCTGTCTTCTGTTGCTGACCCTATAGCACGCTGTATCAACAAATACGAGCTCGAGCTCTGTATCAAAGATGATTTTGTGAGCTTTTCCTGGAAGAAATGGAAGAGGATGACAAGAGTTACTCCTGGCACTGTAGTGTGCGCTGGCTTTCCAAAGGAAATGCAATCGCGAAATTTTAGAATTAAAGGGAGTGTGATTTAAAATATCTGGAAGAAAACAACGAACTGCCCAGTGAGTACCTGCTACTCAAGAATGAAGATTGGCTATGGGATTT
>JJRW01S0014830.1:54340-65465 GCA_001188405.1 Loxosceles reclusa | reverse complement strand
CTGTTTCTTTATTTCCATAGCAAAAATTATAAATTAAAGTATGAGTTAAGTAGAAAACACTTTCAGTAGAGAGTTCAATGAAAGAGAAGAGGTATACTGCGTAGATGAACAGACATCTGATTAAAAGACCGAAAGCAACGTCATTAACAGTAAATACACTGCATGAGCTTCTGTTGCAGGTGGGGTGCCACAGGGACTGGTTTTAGCCCCATAGTTTTTATGGTTTATGTAAATGATTTACAGGAGGGAACTCAATCACATGTTAGCAAATTTGCTGATGACAGTACGATTATTCGGATTGTGAATTCTGAGAGTAATTCATGCGTTAGGTTAACATGCTTTCGCGCACTAGAAAATCTGTAGTACGATTAAAGTTAACTTTAATAAGTTGTATTTTACCGAAGTCCTTAGCTGTTCAGCATCTCATTACGTTTAAACCTCCGGTTAAAGCGTTAAACCTTATGAAGGACAGAAATTCTTTTTATCGCCACTTACGCCAGCAAAGCATACTAATATTGCCAATAGCGTGGCAACGTGATTCAGTCATTTAGCCCTCCGGCGCCACTGCTTTCCTTCCACCGGCCTTTCTTTCTAATTTTGGAGGCGTAGATCCACTTTGTATTCTTATGTCGAGATCGAAACAAATTCTATGCTCTGCTGCCATAGAAAATAATCGAAGAAGAAACTGATGTGGGAATAATGTTAATTTGGAAGGCAGGTTGGACCATACTTTGTTTGTCGTAATAAGTTATTCCTCTATAACACTTGATACATGAAAACAGTGAAGCAATTCTCCCTTTGTCGACACTGGTATTACAACCACGGATCTCCCAGTTCCGGAAACGAACACTTTACCATTTGAGCTACGCGGACAGCTACAGGAACAGCTTACTATGAGTTATGAAAGGGAGACCTCACAATAGTCAAAGCATTTTTTTTTCATATTCAATAAAACTAACACAGAATAGCATCTTGTATCCTCCGGTGATACAATGATTTCTCTTAATGTTTGCATGAAATCTACCGTGCTGCATCCACTTAAGAATCCTGCTTCTTTCCTTGGTTGATTGTAAGCGAGCATTTTTTTCCAAAACGTAAACAACAACCTTTGTAAATAATTTATTTGTACGGAGTGAAAGAAGGCATATTCATCTGCAGTTCCTAATGTCATATCTATCGCCATTGGAAAATTGCAATGTAATGAGAAAAGGTAATGAAAAATTTAGAAACCCCGAAGGTGAAAGACTGAGAACGTAATTTGCAGGTTTCAAAAACTTATGATTAGTTGCATTAAACATTCATTGCAACTGTCAGAGTTGCATTTTGTGTTAGGAAATGAAAATCCTTTATTGTTGTGAAAGCAAATGAAAATGCAATTATTTATTCATGTTACGCCTAAGAGATTACCAATTAATGGAAGAATTTATTTTGGCAACTCATATGATTAAAAGTGGATTGATTCATTAACAGTTGATGGAGATACAATTATGCTACATTATGAACGAACACTGTAAATAACAAATGTAAATCATCTATATATAAATACATATATGCATTGAAGTATTTATTCTTACATTTACTCCATATTTAAATTATTTGAATACTGTATGCCATGCTAAAAGTTTCCGGATAAAAAAGGATATTGTGCCTTATTGCGCTTTCAAGTTTTCAGTTTTCGAATTAAGAAATATGACAGATGATAAACAGCTATAACATAAATTGAGAATTCCCAAGTTATTTCAGTTATTTCAGTATAACTATTGCATTTGGTAAATATAGTTATTCTTAAAGAAATTTCAAATTATTTAAAATCTTCTCACTAAAAACTCGTCAAATTATTTGTTGTCTAAAATCATGAAAATTGATTGTTAAGTCCCTCCAATTATGTCATATTTGTAACGATTACTAACTTCCTCCCCTTTAACGAATTAACATTTTCTCAAACAGTACTAACGTGCCGTACGCCTCCATGACAAAGGAAGCAAAGTTAAGAAAACCCAAGTAAGAATGACTGGCAAAATCAAAATATGCATACAAGTGGTTCTTACGTCTCTCTCCTCTCTCATTAAAATCATTCACGGGGCAGACGCCAAACCATTGTTCGCTAGCCGAACTAGTTTGTTTGTTCTCTCCAGAAGAAAAGAGTTATCACTGTGATCCTTGATCACAGTACTCGATGGAAAGATCTTGTAGTATGTCGTAAAAAAAAATACAGGGTCCTCCCTGAAGACCGCGTAACCGCTACACAGCTGGAAACCTCGCTTAGAGCGCATAAAAAATTCCCAAAGAACCGTACCTCTACGACACGTAGTTTTCTAGGTAAATTGTTGGACTGAACAGGGAAATTCCACGGTCGAGTGTAGAGAAAATCTTTACTTCATGTCGACGTCGGGAATCGAACCCGGAACGTTCACCTCCAGAGGAGCCGCTTTTACCGGTTAAGCTACGCCAACATTGTCTGAAAAGCTTATATATGAAGTCTTTTGTGGGTGGGCATACACCCTCCCCCACTTGAAAGAGAGGTCAGGATATCGACCTGGCCTCGAGTGGTGGACCTAACGGTTGGGTCCTTGGCCACTATTGTGTATCGCTAAGTTCGGGCGCCATTTGTAAAGAAAATCTTTACTTCATGTCGACGCCGGGAATCGAACCCGGAACCTACACCTCCAGAGGAGCCGCTTTTACCGGTTAAGCTACGTCGACGCTGTCTAAAAAGCTTATTTTTAATGTCTTTTAATAGACATAGCAATAGAAATAGCAATAGACCTAGGGCATGTATAATCGTTAGCTCTAAGTATAATGCTTTAAGCTTGGTTGAATATCTAACTGGATATATTGCAGCCATTTATATTTCTTACAATAATAATGGACATGAAGATGAAATCTTTTTTATGTCAGTTTATTTTCCTTTTGAAAGGGAGGATCCATTTCGGACACTATTAAATCTTTTGTTAATTTTTGTACACTAAGTCAGTGGTTCTTAAACTTTCTGGCCTTGCAACCCCCTAAAATGATCCCGAATTTTTCGCGAACACCTCCAGTGACGTTACCAAGAATTTCTCTTAAAGTAATGTACTTATTATTATGTTGTTTATGAGTTCAATATATCTACAAGTTATTATACATGAATTTTATCTCTGCATGGAACACATATTGCACAAACGTACGTGAAATAAGGTAATGTATACCTACATGAATTTCGAGAGAATAGCTATCGGTTGGTCATTTGGAATTTAATGACACAAGGATCTGCAAAGGCCATGCTGTGCCAAACACAAGGTAAAGAGCCGACATCTTGTTGCAAATTAAACTAATTGCATATGTATAACCGCGGAGAAAATTCGCTATATTTCTCTTTTAGAGCAATGTACGTCTTGCCTATACTATGCATTTCCAAAAATAAAAAAGAAACAAGTAATCACTAATATCGACAAGATGTAAATTACTTCGTTGTTTATCTACAAGAACTAATTTTCAAAATGATGGACGAAGTTGCTCTTCAGAACATAATGTTTTTAATGTAGGTTAAAGAGGGGAAATTCTGTTGGCGGAAAATTCACTTTCATATGAATAGATGCTTGAAAAGGGAAACTGTACTTTATTGTCTTCTTAGATATTTTGGTTTTCCTGATTTTATGCTAATCCATAAATTTGAATGTGACATGGACGAAAATTTTACATTCAATGAAGTGTCCAATGTCAAGGCAACAACACTGGCCTTCATTTGTTTTAGGAATTCCATCCTTTATTTTCGTAATAAAATGATTCGCTTCTTACAGTTGAGTCAAAATCTTTCCATAATTTTAAATACACCCGCCTTTTACCTTGACCCCAGACCTTTCTCAGAAATAAAAGAACATTAAGACACGAGTCACACATCAGACGGGAATCAGACAACAGCGAAATGGGGTTACCGCTTACATATTACAGAGGGGTTTAACGAAAACTTGTCCTTTTGTCGACTCTGGGATTCGAACCAAGGGTTTGTCAGCTCTGGGAAAACCGCTTTTTCATTTAAGCTACGCCGGCGTTTATCTAGGAAGTTTCATATCGAAGTCTTTTGTGAGGACAGCTTTACATCCTCCCCCGTGAACCTGATACCGAATTCTGCGGTTGAAGCCCAGGGCTCCTCTATTTCTGGGCTTGCAGCGGCCGGGCCGCTAGTACCCTCCTTGAGAGGTGTGGAGGCGGTGACTGGCCCGAAAGGGCCACTGTCTAATATATAGTATGTCTTACATCCTCCCCCACGTTGAGAGAGAGGTCAGGGTATCGGCCTGACCTCGAGTGGTGGACCTAACGATTTGGTTCTTGGCCACTAGTGAGTCCCTGTTCGGACACCATTTTCAAAGAAAACTTGACCTTTTGTCGACGCCGGGATTCGAACTACGGATCTGTCAGCTCTGGAGAGATCGTTTTTCCATTTAAACTAGGCGAACGTTTATCTGGGAAACTAATTTTCTTAGTCTTTTGTGGGGGGAGCCTCACAGGGGAGGGGGAGAAGAGGTATAAAGAATGAATAATCCTTTAAAAGGAGGAAGGTAGTGATCTGTCTATACGGAAATGTGCACTTGCTTCCCAGGAACTTAAGGAAATAAATTAACTATGCTGTGAGGGCACGTGTTACAACACGTCAAAAATTCTTTAAATTCTAAAGAAACTGCCTTTTGTCGACACCGGAATTTGAACCTACGAATCTGTCACCTTCGGAGTGGCCCCTTTACCTGTTAAGCTACGCCGACAGGTATCTAGGCAGGTTATTATTGAAGTCTTTTGTGAGGAGAACTTTACAAATTATATTTCTTCTTTAAGAGACTCTGGAAAGTTCTGCAATTCCCTTATACTGTGTATACTATGCCTGCTACCCACAATTTGAGAATCCCTGAGTTAAGTGATCAACGTTTATTTTGTAACTACTCCTTAACGTTGAAAATGAATTTGTTGTTCAACGTCGAAATACGTTTTTTGTTCCAGTATTGCCGAAGATCAATGCTTGCGACCATTTCTCAACGCTTAAAGTTCTTTAGCTTCATTTATATTTATTACATACACTACATTTTATTTTCGAAGGCTTTCTTACGAAGCTTTAGTTTAAACAGATTATGCGTGTAGCTTAGATTTAAATGTGTTTCTGCATTAGAGTTAGACTTTTGACTGATTAATAATTCTAATAGTTTTTTCTTGCCTACTGATGAACAACGCTATTAGCGTAATACCACTTTCCTTTTTAGGTTAACCTATGTTTTGTTAAAATATAGAAGCAGGATACTGATTGACAAGCATCTTCTTTTTTTTTCGGTATGCCTCAAGTATGAGTCTGACTGTTAAGTTCTACTAACAGTTATAATCCTGACCTTCATGCACTTGCCATTTCCAAACGATTCGATAGGAGAAGAGTACAGCTGCCTCGCCATACTCAGAAAGTATTTTCTTCAAGCTTCAGCGACACCGGCGCAAAACGCACCGGGATAATAAATAACTCATTCAAAATGGATTCATGCTCTATCTCATTAAAGAATTAGTAGCATAATTACTTTAATGGAAGAAGTGGAAACGGGTAGATCAATGGACGCACAGAGCGACGTCTCAATTAAGTGCACTGAGCTAATTATCTTTCGCTTCCAAATACATCGCTTTCCGCAGCATTAGATAATCCGAAACATTTGTTTGAGGGAACCTGCTCCCTTTTGTTGGATCGTCTGCCTGCACGGAAAGTCGATTTCTTCGCGAGCAACGGTAGATGAGACGGGCAGAAGAATTGAACGCTTTCTTCCCGCGCGCGCCTCCTCTTCCGACCTGTCCCTCCAGCCTGTAATATGCGCCAACACAAAAGGCTAATTTAATCTCCTGCACGTTAACTGCGAAGCGTAGATTAAGCACCAGACCCAAATTTAATATCAACTACGTAAGAAACAGAAGCTAGCGCATTGTACGTTAGAAAAAGCAAGAAAGGGAAAAAGAACAAAAGAGCCAAACGACTGCGAGATGAAATTCTGGCCGCGTGGAAAAAGCCTGCCAGTTAATTTGTGAAGAGTTCGGCATCGTTATGGGTGAATGCATTTTCCACTTTCCACTATTGTAAAAAATAAATAAATATATAAACAACGAAGATAAAAAAAAAGTGCAAAACAAAAACCACAACGTCATGTGTAAAGCAGAGAAACAATGGTTTTCAATAAAATTGCATTGCTTGAAGACAGCAGAAAGTGACTTTGACAAGCTCGAGCGACGTCAAATGATCCGGTAAGATATTTTGGAGAAAACATTGAAATCTACTTTCGTGAGATGTTTGCGCCGTGATCTGATATTTAATTAACTCTCTGTCTCGTCTGAAAGTTTAGATCTGCTTTCTGGGTTCTGTGTTATGAATTCCAAAGATCGTAATTCACTCTGTGCAAAACATTTAAATTAAGGCTCCGATTAAGCAGATGATGGAAGCAGGTAGAATTAACTCTCTCATACACCCCACGATAAAGGGAAACTGCTTTGTACAATTGACAAGGTAAACTCTAAGAAAGAAGACGTAGAGATAAACACCTTCGGGTGCACTGTTATGGACTTTGTCGTTTACTGAATAGAACATATTTTGTAATACAAAAGTCCGTTCGTCAGAATTGGCTAGCAGCGCATGAGGACGAACATACTCTGCAACAAAATCAGAAGTCTGAGCATCTACGGTGTCAGGAAGCAATTCATTAGTGTTTCGTAGGCTCATTACTCTGCAAGAGCGTTTCGAAGACATGTAAAGAAAAACTTTACTTTTTGTCGACGCCGGGATTCGAACCAACGGATCTGCCATCTCCAGAGCCCCAGACTGACCGCTTTAACCGATTAAGCTACGCTGACGCTTGTCTGTGGTAGCTTATTTCGAAGTCATTTATGGGTGGCCATTACAGCCTCCCCTACTTCAAGAGAGAGGTGAGGGTACGACCTGAACTCGAGTGGTGGACCTAAAGGTTGGGTCCTTTGCCACTAATGTGAGTCCCTGCTCGGGCGACATTTGTAAAAAAAACTGTCGACGTCGGGATTCGAACTAACGTATCTGCCCTCTCCAGAGCTCCATAGTGACCGCTTTAACCAATTGAGTTACGCCGACGCTTGTCTGTAGAAGGAGGGGATAAACACTATCTCCATATCTACTGAACTATCATTTGACTGCCTGATCAGACATTTGTAGGTCAAGGAATTCCATGTATTAATTTCCTTATTGACGACAGTGAATCCAATATAATCTTTGAGCCATTGCTCTGCGATACATTAAATCTCCCACCCATAGTCCAGCATGTTATTCCTTTAGTTCTAATTGTATAAAACAAAAGTTTTCTTTCTTTGGTGAGCGATTCTATAATCACTATACCAGTTTCTTTAAGTTTACGTTTCTGAGCAAGTACCTGTGATCTCTGAGTCAGTCTTATAAACCTAACACTCAAAGATCTTGGCTTTCTTTCAATATTTTCGTTCAGAACCCTCTTTCCTAGTCGATGTCCAATACATATATCAGTAGATACCATGGTCAAACCCAGTTTGAAATTAAATACATCAGTTGCTATAACTTCGGGTCTCCCGTTGTGATTACCCTTTATTCGATATAGTATGAGACTTTTTTTACGTAAATATTGATTGATTTCATGAATTCCTTTGGTCAGAACCATTAGAGATCTTTCAATTTTATGGATCCTCTTGATCATTGGCTCGATCCAAGACGCAATCTCTTTTCTTAAAGATTCCAGGCTACACTGCACAGTTAGCATAGTATCTTTTTTTATACTTTCCCTTTTAAAAGTGGGATGGCTTACATTTTGTTCTTCATATTTACCTCACATTGTATCGTCAATAATGTTTTTCACTAACTTCGGCAATTTCCTTAAGTCGTGTATCAAAATGGCTGTGCATCACCACCATCTCCTTCCTAATGGAGGTTGTTGCCTGCCCGATATCCGGTGAAGAAGCCCTTGCTGTGTTAAACGGGTTCTGCCACGCTAATGTTTTTCATTAGAGACATTAAATAAGTTATTTCGCACTTATGTACACTTCAGATAAGGATAACAAATAGATTATACGCTTCGTGAACGGAAATTTACGTTACGGGAGCACCCTGAAACACTAACATAGCAAAAATCACACGGAGATGATATGAAGTTGCTTTTAGGAAAGATAAGAATAAGGATGGGATAAGGAAATAAAATCAAGATTGGAAAAGGTGTAAGATAAGGTGATACAATTTCACTCACCTAAATTTTAACGGTTGTTCTTGAAGAAGAGTTTCTAAAGTTCTGAATTGGGTGTGAAAAGATATAGAAAACAATGGCGTGTGTTTAAGCCAACTTCAAGTTTTATAAAATATCATTCTCTTTGCTATAAATGCTGCTGAATTACAGTGTAGGATATAAGAATTATGTAAAGGAAATGAAACGCTGGGCTGAAGGTGATCATAAATAAGGAAAAAAAAGTTATGTTTAATAATTTCATCAGGAAAGATGATATTGAAGTTCATAAAATAGAGTCGAAAAAAAACGGTTAAAATTATATTCATTTTGGTCAGCAAGTACCGAAGGATGGAAACATTAACGGATGAAATCAATCGCAGAGCTAATTAGCAAGTGGTACAACGACGGAGTAAGACCTGGTGTACCGGCTCGTAAACACCAGACTTGTCGCGCGCAATGCCGGCTAAGACGGGCTGTAAGATCCTCCATGGGTAGCACTGCCGTTTTGTTCACGATTCTCTTGAAATGTCCCCGGAGAAAAAAATCCAAACAAGATAAATCGGGAGATCAGTGGATGGGGCAGGGGGGATACGGAATGGGACCACCGCGCCCAATCCATCGTCCCTCAAATGTAGCATTCAGATGCTAAGGCCCATTTCTGGTGAAATGTGTGTTTGCGCCCCATGGTTTTGAAACCACATACGGTGGCGTATGTCTATTGGAACATCCTGAAGCAATTTCAACAATCCCGTTGCAGAAAACTCCGGCACTCCCATCGAGGTATTCCGGCAGTAAGTAGAGTCCCATTAAGTAGTCATGGACAATTCTCGCCCGCATATTTACGGTGAACCGCCGCTGGTTCAGCGTTTACGACACGGCATGTTCTGTAACGAATATTATTTAATTCGATGTGTTCTACCGTTCCATGATCTTTGGACCATGAATTCAGGTGCACCTTGTATAGGGTGTGCCTTAGGTATAGGTACAGCAGGAGGTATTGAATTTTTTAGGAGTCTGGGATTAAACAATTAAGGGAAAAAACTTTAGCTACGCAGAAAGCAATTGTTAGACATTCATCTCTTATTGACAAATAAGGCCGAGATTCCTAGCTTTCAAGAGTCGTGTTTTGCATAGCGTGGCGAAGGTTTGTGGATACTAATCCTGTAATTATGCTTGTGTGTGATGTACGATTTTTTGATTTCATCTACTTACCATCTTATCTTCTTTAAAACATAACTCTTGAAGGTTTTCACTTTATGTTCTTTTGAAATTGAACATGCCGATGAGCAATTTTCAATATTTTCTGCATATTTTAAACTTTCACTTTTATCTTTCATGAAGACATACTGCGCTCTCATTGTGTCAAAGTTTTCAAAATTCTAAAGCCTTTCTTCCCTTTAAAGTGGATGCGAATTGCATTGAACAGAGGTCGTCGTTGAAAGACTTCTTAGGAAAATTTCTTCAGTTTGTTTGTTCACATATCGTCGGTAACATAAGGGTGGTTCACATGAAACATAGACAAACCCCGTATCGCTGCGAATAACTGCTTGTCCTCAACGAAATGGCAATACACCATAGCCGGTGATGTGAGGAAGCAGCACAAGCTGCAGTAAATCTAACTGGTTCGTTGCGTACAGAAGACAGTTCAAGCAATAGAGCTCTGTGGTGGATACGCCCAAACGAGTACAACGCGGTGTGATTCAATTTCTGTGCGTCGGCAAGTGAAATTTGTCATCGAATGTAAGCCTTCTATGGGGAAGCGTACTTAAAGCAAATCACTGTGTTCGAGTGTCTCACAGTGCTAACGCAACAAGAGACACTGCCCCAGTTCCGCTGGAATGTACTAGATCATCCACCTTATAGCCCAGATCTGTTCCCCTAGCGTCTTTGGTCCGTTGAAAAAGGTCATGAATGATGCTTCATCTCCGATCAAGCATTTTGTTTTGCTGTGGAATCGTGGTTCCATCAGCAGCGTATTTCCCTGATCGCTCTTGTGGCGGTAAGCGCGTCCGGGCGCCTTCTCCCGGGAAAATGCAAACAACCGGTCATGATGATGCCGGTATCGCGAAACTCAAGTACCCCATGGCAGTTGCAAACCTGGGGCAATGACAAATAAACAAAAGGCCGACCACACCGGCATTTGTAACTTACCGGACGACGTACACCACGCCACGTACGAGGCGCCTGGGTCTAATGAATGTTCCCATGTGTTATGACATTAAATAATCTCTTAAAAATAATCTTCTTTGCGGAGGGTACAGAGAAACTTGTATTCTTTGTGAACGCAGTGGGTGATTATCTGTAGATTCTCTGAAACCCTTATTACAGTACTTCTCTGATGTAAGTTGTCCAATAAAGTACGTGTAGTATAATAATGTCCAATAAAGTACTCCAGACTCCTGTTTTTGCTTCATTTGAACATTTATAAAATACAAAATTAACGCATTAGTAAAAAAATGAAATTTATAGAATTAAGACAATCTTAAACTCTTTCTTAATGAAGAACAATAGTAATGAGCCTTCATTGTTTTTGTTTTTGCTTCTTAATGACTAGTTTTTTCCTTTACATACGCGAAATACGTAAAGGAATGCCATTGGAAAAGAATAAAACTCAGAATTATTCTTTATTTCATTTCACGATATCCTACTAAATACTCAGGAAGTACTTGCTAAGGCGTGTAACACTTGTCTGATCAGCTCCGGCTAGCGAGCATGGGGATCAGATGTTACCTCTAATTTTGAGTTGTTGATAGGAACGTTTGTTTGTCCCTCAAACTCTAACTCTGCAATTTTTATGGACTTCGTTGTCATGTGTCGTTTCACATACATGCTGTTTTAAACCTCTGTTATCTAATTGGTTTTTTGACCCAACACTTTAAATATGTTTTAACACAATTTCTAAATAATAACTGAAAATAAAT
>JJRW01S0014817.1:6369-20602 GCA_001188405.1 Loxosceles reclusa | reverse complement strand
ATACACAACACACACACAAAAGGGAGGGCTGTTCGCTTTTCCATACGGGGCCCATAATTAATCCATACCTCCTAACTCTCCGCTAATCTTCACCGCAAATTCCAACAACGAAACCCAATTTAACCAGCATACGAACGCGACAGAACAACAAACCGAAACGAACTATGTCACGCACCCTGAAAAACGTTAATCCAAAAGCAGTTCAGAACAGCCAGTATGAAATATGACTAAATCACCGAAACCACTTGAATTACACCAGGGCCATGCCGGAGTTCTTCCGATATTCACACAGCAGTCAAGCCTCGCAACACAAATACTTCGATATTGCCTGGAAGACCCGTCTGAAAGCCTCTCGAACACATCTTTCAAAAATATCGCTCTCAGAAATTCGTCATAGACCTCGCTCTATAACGCCGGCAAACGCTTCTTCGAAAAGCTCTCTGAAAAAACCTTTGACAGTCGCCTTGAAGTCTCTTGGAATATTTGTCTGATAAGCCTCACTCGAACCTCTCTGAACTGCGTTCGTCCTTCTTTATAAGGAGGCCATCAAACTTCCTGGAGAATCCCCGAAGTCAAAGCCAAGAGAATATTCTCGAATTTCCCCTTAACTTCCCTAAACGCAAACGCAATTTCCCTGAGTTTACTCTGCTTCTCGATATAAAGCGCAATAAAGCGGAAAGCTGGAACAGAAACCTTCAGTGCTGCTTACCCGATTGTCTCTTCTCCTTCCCGCGCGAGCAATTTCATCGTCACTAGATGGCGCCACCTAATACACAATTATTTTCATTTTCTGGCTTCACTATTGCATTTCCAGTCTCCTTGTACATTATGAAGCACTATATATATTTCGTTTTCTTTCTCGAACCTTATCTTCCAATCTTCCAGCTTCAAAATTACGGTATAATCCTGTTTGTTTGAAGTGCACTACATGGGTGATTGCAGTCTTACTGTTTCATTTTTAATGCTCGAAGACCTTTACCAAATGATGAAGAGTTTCTTGTGTTGTTTTGTACAATTACAGTTGTTATTTTATGCGACTTGCAGAAATTAAAATATTTCTGACCAATGTTGGCAAAAGTACCCTATTTCATTGTATAAAGAAGTGTTGCGTCTGATATTTGCAACAACTAGTCTATAAATCGAGGTAATATGCTGCCCTCGGAGCTTTTTTTAGTTTCTAATTTGTTTTGCTTCATAAAGTCAACATGGTTTAATTTGAACATTTAGAGTATTTATTAGTTGAATGTCGCTTCTTGAACAGTGATGATATCTGTTTCGTGCTTGAATAGTCAGTGACGTAATTGTACAAGTTTGTGGTGTCGTAATAAACGTAGAGGTTTCCGCCAAATCTCTTGCATCCTAAATGGATGTGATCATGCGCCTATCCACGCAAAGATACCCTTTCGTTAGGATTGCGGCATGCCTTTCCATAGCGTGGGCGTTTTAAGGTACTTTGTTGGACATAACCCCACCAGATTAATCTTGTGTTTTGAATTCTCATTTTCTGGCGTAATTATCCCACCGTGACTGTTCCGCTTAGTGCTACAACGACGTGCTTACTGCTACAATGACGATTATCGTGTATTGCTTTCGGCATTTGGTTACTAGAGAGTGAAAACAGGTATTAGTTTCGTTTATTCTTTTGATTTGTTAGTTTGTTGCTTATTACAATTTTATTCCAAGTTACCGAATTATTTTTATGTTTATGTTGTAAAGAAAAACTTGCACTTCTTGTCAATGCCCGGAACGTTCAACTCCGGAGGAACCGCTTTTACCGGTTAAGTTACGCCGACGTTGTCTGAGAAGCTTATATTTGAAGTGGGCATTACACCCACCCCCAGTTGAAAGAGAGGTCAGGGTACGACCTGACCTCGAGTGGTGGACCTTATGGTTGGGTCCTTGGCCCCTAATGTGAGTCGCTAAGTTCGGGCGCAATTTGTAGAGAAAAACTTGCCCTTCTTGTCGACGCCGGGAATCGAACCTAGAACGTTCAACTCCGGAGGAACCGCTTTTACCGGTTAAGTTACGCTGACGTTGTCTGATAAGCTTATATTTGAAGTCCTTTGTGGGTGGGCATTACATTGTTTTAATAAAATTGTCACCACTCAAAAGAAGCTAATCACCACTCAAAAGAAAGTCATACTCTTTATGTCCTTCTTAACCACCTTTTGTGAGCATACAGAGCGTCTTTTCTCTTTATGGAAAATTTTATCACTTCCGTTCTTCATTCAATACAGAACACTTCTTCTCATGAACAAGATTATAACTTGTTAAAGAACAAGTTCCAAACGTTTATCACACACGTTCCAAACTAGACCGTCATTTTATTTAAGACCGCTTATTTACTGTTGCTTTATCCATGTAGTAATTTTTTACTACGAAGTTTTACTTTTTTCTTGGCCCCCTGAATGTAGAATAACGTAGATTGCGCAACTCGCCTACTGTCCCCCGGAGCTTTTAAGAAAGCTGTCTTTCATCTGCTTCCGAACACCGTTTGTGAACTTCGACATCACTGCTGCAATTCCTTTTATTAAACCAACTCCAGCAGTATATTAAATTTATCTTGCGACGTGATATAAACCAAGTTATATTGCGAAAAGGACTACAGAAAGTGTTGAAACAGGTTGTTGCTGGAAAAAAGTACATATTGACCCGAAAACAAAGCAATATAAAGAATGCAGGTTACGTACGAGGAGACATGTTAGTAAGGGATATGTCCACCATGCAATGCAGTGTAACTTTTCACAAGTCGTGTCATGCTTTGAATGAAGTGATCCAAGAGATTTTGAGGCAACATGTCCCACTCTTATTTCACTGCACGGATGAGAGTCTGCTTGCTTGTTGGAGGAAATGGGCAAGCAGCAAGACACCATCCCAAGGCATGACATACATTTCCAGTGGGATTCATATATGGTGAACGTGCTGGCCACTTGATACGATGAATACCCTCGCTGCCAAGACAGTCCTGCACAGCACTGGCGCTAAGATTAAGACCCCGTTATCATCCATGAACAGAAAGTTCTCACGGGCAGCAGTACGGGAAATGCGAACATGAGGCAGCAGAACATTAATATTGTACCGTGCAGCGGTCATAGTCCTTGCTTCAGTGACATGTAGTAGCGTGCGGCAGTTGACTATGATCCCTGCTCAAATAAATATGCTACAAATGATGCATTGGTCCCTTTCCTGGATACTTTCTGGACGATAAGCACAACCATCTTCACGCCATATCAGTTGCCGTCAACGATCAGAGGAAGAATTTAACCGACTCTCATCTGTAAAGGGGATTGGTCCAGTTTTCCTAAGTTCAATAGCGATGCCGACGACACCATCGCAAACTGGGGAGCAATGGTGAACTTTCTCAAGTGGGATACACACACACACAACAGGACTTCGGGCGTATATCCTTGTCTGTCGCAACGTCTTACGATAGTTTTCCGGGATATCGGAGTTCCTTGTTATTCGATTAGTTGTGTCACACCGTTTTTTTTTTATTAGGACGATGAACCAATCGTCGTGGGCCCTCAATGAACTACGAGAGGGACCATCTCACTTGGGCCTGTTGCACTGTCCACGTGTTTGAAACGCTCCCGAAATCCTGGAAACAACAAACATTGTGGGCGATGTCAAATTCCTGAAAACGTTTGTAATTTGTCGCCCTTCTCCAGCTTTCCAGTTACCCGTCCACGTGTAAAATCGTCTGAATGGTGTCTTCAAGACATTGACCTCACTTTCCAAAGCGCAATCGTTTTTACGACCTGTTCAAATGATAAGTCCAATATTCACTGGTTGCACACGCCGAATGCCTGCAAACAGAGCTCCATGTCGTCACGTGATCCACATGTGCGGTAATGAAACATTTGCATCGTTACTTTCAATCGCATTGCATACCCCTATGCTACTTTTCACAGGCTGCTGCGCTCCATTTTGCAGCTTCCACCGTTTACCGAAACATCCGTCCCTAGGTTTTGTCCACCAGTGCATCTGTTTCATATTCGCCTAATTCCCCTCCAAATTTAAGTGGTCTACATGTCACTCATATTAATTACCTAATCATATCCTCTTACACTCTTACTTTCTTATGTACTCTAATATACGCGGCATCGCTTAATATTAGAGGGCCTCGTACTAGCATTTGCTACTGTTCTCTTTTATAACTTAAAACGGATAATGCTACCCACAAATTTACTGTATATTGTATCTTTGAAGTGATTAATTAATGTTACCTCGAGCTCGAAAGTATACGCTGAATATTGCAAACATGTAGTAGGCCATTATTCTTTCAATAATAAAGATAAAATTGTTAAATTATTAATTACTGAAGCGATAGTTGTGTGAGCAATCCCTCATAAACTAAAGTGACGCAATGTACTAATGTCCATTTAAGTATAATTTTAAATTCTAATTATTTTGAGTGAAATATAGAACATCACCTTATATCGTAGTTGTTTGATGTACTTACTGTTTACCTTGCAAGCGTGACTTAAACACAAACCCCTATTAAGAAAAAGAGCATTCTCAAGGAAAAAACACCTCAATAAACGCTTATGTTTCCCGTTTCCTTGCGAAAACCTCCAGATGGAAAATGCGTGTTTGCTTTTCATTTCAATTTTCTACACTCCAACGTATTTCTTTGTTTCCTCTTATTTTGCGGTAACTAAGTTTAGACAGCATAATAAGTTAATGCAATAATAACTTAATGCTATATCATTTTTTTTCTACTATGCAATGAATAAATTCCTCTGATATGCAGAAAAGTTTCCTATGAAATTTAATTTTCTATCATATACTGATTTCACTGGAGCAGTTTCTTCCATGTAGAGAACATTTGTGCAACTGTTATTGTAACGCTTTACGCGCAGGTTTCGAATGGGTCGAACAGTCTAATATTTCAAACTTTCCTCTCAAAATCCTTTGAACCTTCTTCTGGTACTATCTGTGCCTGCTTTACTCTGTTCGATCAAAGATTTAGACCTCAGATCCTTACTCACAACCTAAACAAAGTGTCAGGACCTCTAACCATACACCTCTCATATTTAAGCACTGAAAAATAACCAGTTCCCAAAGTTAAATTGTGAATTTCTATTCATGAACCATAACGAGCCTGTTCACCGTGTTGCCCTGTGGTCAATGACTTCTTTTAAAGTGAAACTATCCAGAGCATGCTGCGGCCAGCGAACTCTCTTTACTTCAATCTTATAGAACATGTTCGAGATATGCTCGGTGGACGACTTGAATACATTCGGAACACAACAAGCACTCTTCCTAAATTGAAAACAGCTCGCCGTGAAGCTTGGAACCCTTTGAATACACGACTGAGTAATATCCACATCAAGAGAGTGTAGGAAATCGTTGTGCAGCTTGCGTGACTACAACAGGCCATACACTCCTTATTAAACTTTAGCACCAGTCTTGTCTTATACTTGTATTTATATTTATGTTTTGTACTACTTATATCCTGTATATATATTTGTTGAAAAAAAAAAAAAACAACAGGAAACCTGTTGGTCTGCTATTGCCAAGCTTTGTTGGGATAACGACCATCAGTTCAAATTTTCCTACGCCAAAATTATAAAAAAGGCACGTTTACCACACACGTCCTCAATTTTTAGAATCGTTTTACATTTTACGCGGTAGGAAAAATGTGGTTAATTCCGATTGCTTTCCTTCCTTTCCTTGCGTTTGGAAACCTTTCGTCTACCATCACCACGAGATGGCGCATTTAGCTGGGGAAGTAAATTTCCCTCTGCAGTACTCAACCCCAAGTAAGGTCTGTTTACTATGAACGTGCTGTCATGTGAACATCTTTCAGTCATCGCGTTTTGAAAAAGGTGGTTAATCCACCGAAGCTATAGACAACTTAGTTTGATTTTTTACTTGTGTCTATGCTGTTTCCTATAACTGTGTCTAATTTGTATTTTGCACAAGGATTGCAAATCATTTAATATATGGTCCCAGTCCTCGAGTTTCCACATTGCTCGAGTTTCGGACTCAAGTTCATTATCATCATCAGAAGAGAGAGAGAGAGAGAGAGAAAGAAAGACGATTCTGACTGCAGTCAATTTCTGACGAACCCTGGCAAGCACCTCAAGGGTGCCGTTACGTCGTCGACCGGGACGGCCCATCCTCACCGAGGGACGTGTCTTCCCTCGACTTCTTCTCTTGCCGCTTGCGGCGCGTCCAGACGAGAAAGACTGGAGTCTATAAATTTTGCCAGTTTTGCTAGCTCATGTCTCGAAGCCGGAGTTTGATTTCCGATCCACGGGTTCAACCTAGATCGAAGGTCCCGCGTCACTGCTGCGGTATGCGGTCATTCAAGCACATAGTGTCGAGCGTCCGCACTTGCACTGCCGCAACAACACGCCGTTGATGAGAGATGTTTCGTCCTATGGAGATAGGCCAGAAACTTCTCATGTCCTATACCAATTTGTGTCATCTAAATACCCTAGATTTTTGTACGGCATCGTTCTCACTTTAGGGACGATTTTATAGGATAAACGGCAGAAAATTGAGATATCCCAACGTCTCCACCAATCCTTCATCGTTCTCGAGACGAGCCGTTTCTTGTACAATGCACTACTTAGAGGGACGTTCCAAGTTACAGAGCTCAGGAGAGCGGCCAACTCCTTACCAGGAGTTCCACAAGGACCGCGCACATACAGCAATTCGACAGGACATCTACTTTGCTCCGAACACACCTTCTGTAAATGTACCCAAACCAGTGGAGTTGAGTTTTTCAGCATCTCGGTAGCACTGAGTACCGACATATTGTCGGACACGATCCGTGCTCCCATACTCGGAGGCAAGCCTCACACCCAGTTTACAGCTTTCTGCTGAGCCGTTGCTTCCATTTGAAAGATGGTTTCCTCACCATTTAACTTAAATTTTAGCGAGTGCACCAAGTTCACTTCTTTAAGCATGCATAATGTGCCATCCTCTTTACTTCTGTCCTTAGAACCGTTAATAAATACCTCATACTCCTCATACAGCTTCTCACCGGTGGTCCAGTGAGAGGTTGGGAGATTCGCTGGATGTATTCGCCCGGATTCAACTTCTGGTTCTATGAGTATTTCCATGTTCTCCACATGGAAGCAGGGACGTTGCATTTTTGCTCCTCGAAAGAAGGCGGCTTTCTTGGAAAAGACCTAATCCAAATGGATGTCACCAGCCAATATGGACAAGCCATAGTTGTAATGTACTAATTAATTTCCCTTACTAACCTCGAGTTTAGCATGCGGCGCAACGCGAAACACGGTACTAATCTTCATCGATTAACAACCACCACATGAACAAAAATGCAGATGAGGGGGGACGTCACGAAGTTACGTAGCGCAAAACGAGCTCTTTAAAAACCCCAGCAAAGCCTGTTGCGAGGCCTTTTTTATTAAGTTCTCAGCCCTGGTGATTCCTGACAATTGAGACAAGCGATTCCGGTTATTACTCCGGCAAAATTTGGATTTCAACGGACAGGAAGTTACCTGTCCGTTTAAGATTGATAAGAAGGTAAAAACCTTCCCTTAAACTTAAGCGTCCGAAAAAGCTCCAAAGTGAGTTGGCGCATAAATAAGTTAAGTTCTCGTATTCGTCAAAGAAACGAGAAAGTTAAAATTTAAACATACACTTTAAATTGGTGTATTAAGCTAATAAAGGTGTACACACGCCACAACACTTCATCAGCCAACAGGATCAGATAAGTGTTATATTTTGTGTATAATATAATAAGCCTTTAAGTTTTAATAGGCTTATATTGCATATATTTGAATCGCATTAGTGTATTTATATTGCATACATTATAGATATTTGAAAATTGAAAGTGTCTCCAGTACTTAAGTGCCAGTCTTGCACTAAGTACATTGAATTGTATATTGCTCGTTATTTTATGTTTAAAATAAACAAAAGTTATTTAAACTTTTAATTGGCTCAGAACTTAATTTAACTTCGTTAAATTAGTTAGATACCATTTTGGAACTGTGCATTTATATTGGGGTTTAATTCGTACAGCAACGGGATTTAAAGAGACGTGTATATATATTGTGTTTAGTTAGCATTGCGAATTGCAGTGATAAATTTAAAATGTCGAAACGATCTTGTTCGACGAAATCACGTAAAGCTACTGAAGCTTATTTTAATGACTGTGAGAATAAACAGTCAACAACTTTAGATTGTATGTTGGATCAATGTGCTCAAGATACTGAGTTAGCCGGTTTTCAACTTAAAGAGTTAGAATCCAACACTACATCGTTCAAAACTGTTTCTTTAAGGACCCGGCACATGCGGTGTGCACAGACCTTTTGGATGGAGACTAAGACCTTGCCGATTCGGACGTTGCCCTTTGCCTTCACCATACACCGGCAGCATACACCATTCGCTCAAAGCTCCCTTAAACATGGCTCGATGTGCTCAGCCCTTCAAACCCCACGTCCCACGACAAAGTATGAAAATCGACTGGCTCCACCCTTTCCTCTACGTGATACAGATAGGAAAGACTCTTATCGATCGTGACTCCCAGAACCTTGATCTCCTTGCAAGACTGAAAAGTGAGCCTCCCATCCTGAAAGATTACCTAAATCAGCTCAGTAATTTGCCATGTACGACAACGATCGCCTGAGTCTTGGGTACGCTGAACCGAATGCTGTAGGCCATACTCCATTCTAGTACTTTTCCACCGCCTCATTTACTCTCGCTCGCAGTTCCTCAGGCGTGCATGGCGAAACTAGTGACTTGATTTAAATGACCGCTAAGTTCCAATCGGGAACAATAACTTCACAGAGCGATTTCCTTTTATGATTGTAATGTGCAAGGTGCCTCTTGAGGAATCTTCGAACATGCCAACATCTAGACTCCTCGAGGTACCCTACTACAGGCTTCTACAAGAACACTACTCTTCTGTTATAGCAACCTGGAGTCTATTCTGGACAGAATATGTGTGTCCATTATTGAACTAAAACACTTTTAACATACTGAGATCAGGAACATACATGCAGGAACTTTCCATTAACACTTCTGTTTGGTTGCCTGCAACTATCTCAGGAAGAGAGAACATTTCGAGTGAAGGACCGAGTGTGGATAATCTTTGTCGTCCCTTTGCCTCGCCTTCGACATAAGGCACAACAGAGCTGTTGATTGTCACAATCAGAGTCTCTGTGCACTTCCACCAGGTGTAGTCTTCGGAACACTTGTGCTGGATGTGACCGAAGTTCAAACAACGGTAACACTCCAACACTGGTACACAACACCCTGCTCTGTGACTCTCCCATCCACAGCATAGGCTCTTCTCTTTACAATGCCCTCAAGTTTTTTAGGTGAGCACTGAACTATCCAGTGCTTATTTTCATTCCGGTTGCCCTTCATAGAGAATAGTGCTTTGGCTTCACTGTCCTTAAATACTGCGCATTCCCCCAATTATGTTTGTGCGGTTCCCACTATTGACAACTCCGGAAAGTTGTAGACGACAAACCTGGCCGTTTTCTCTCTGGGAACGACAATTATGATTTCTGTCTTGGTCATCTCGCTCTTCTCGATTGCAGTTTTGGGCTCGGAGTTGTAAAGAAACTGCCCTTTTGTCGACGCCGGGATTGGAACCGACACATCTGTCATCTCCGGTTAGACCGCTTTACCGATCAAGCTACGTCGACAGGTATCTGAGCAGCTTATTATCGAAGTCTTTTGTTTGAAGAACCTAACACCCTTCCTCACGTTGAGAGAGAGGTCAGGGTACCTCCTGACCTCGAGTGGTGAGACCTAACGGTTGGGTCCTTGGCCACTAGTGTGAGTTCCTCTCTGGGTGCCATTGTAAACAAACTGTACTTTTGTCGACGCCGGAATTCGAATCTCCGGAGAGGCCGCTTTACCGATTAAGCTCAGGTTCAGGGCAGCTTATTATCGAAGTGTATTGCGGGAATAACTTTACGGCGACCACTCCTTTCTTTACCAGTTCTACCAGGATACCCCCAGTCCTACTTTTTCCTCACCGATATGACTCCCCCGTCAATAATTTGAGGGTTGATCTCTTTAACTAGGAGTTCTGATGCGACTTCTCTTTTTCTGGTATTCTATACAATATGATCATATTTTTGTTTTCTTCTTTCTTTTTCTTCTTTCTTCATTTAGTACCTCCTCTATGAATTCTCCCTAAGGTCTCTCTATGGACTATCTCTAAGAGCTCCAAAATGGACGTTGGTCCAATATGGAACTCTTAGGCTCGCACTAGTTCACTGCACTAACTATTTCACATGGTTGAGCATCCAAAAGCATGTTAGATTCACTTTTGATTGTAGCCATAATAAAAGTATAAAAGGAAAAGGTGCCTTTAACGGCGAGGCACCGCTTGGGTAGGGTTCATACACGAACCTGTTACCTTTAAAGGCTTCACCGACTTCAGTGGTTTCCCCAACTAACGCAGGGCTGCAGCCAATATTCCCGCAGGAATGGAGCCTCATCTCCGGTTTTCCCGAGCCCAAAGGCAACCTCACGATCGTTTGTCCTAAGAGTAGTACTTCCCGATTTAGCTTGCTTCGAGCGAGGACACCATCTGGTCTCCCTTGCAGGCCGATTTTCCCCCTTCCGTCGGCCGAACCCTCGATGGAATCGCGTACAGGTTGAAACTGACGATCTGGAATCCCAAAGGCTCTTGAGCACGAAGCTTTGGTAGTGCTTGACGGCCTGCGTTAGTGGACTCCTCTCCTTGGTCTGACCTTTTGCCACAGATCGCACCGGCTGAGGTTCTACAAATATTCTCAAAAGGCGTCATGCACGCAAACCTGCACTACGTCCTGAATGTTAGTAACTACGTACAATGCCCGCAGGCTGTTAGTGGGTCGTCCCACAAACATTTAAAATATCTATACTAAACACACACACACACACATATGCACACATAAATATATTTGCTCATTTATTTATTTATTTTATTTTGTGTCTGTAGGCTGTTTCATACGTTTGTGTACCATGGGGCAGTAAGTGAAGTGACCAGTTCCTTATCGTGTCCACACTTTTTGTTTTTGCGCAATTTCGTTTTCCTTTTTATCTTCACGTCTTTGACGTGACTTTTTACCTAGCTACTTCTTCTTCGTCACTTGGAGCAGTGTGCAAACGTTTAGTGTTTTTATGTTGATTTGTTAAGGGACATTTTTGTTAGTCATTACACCTTCACGTTTTGACCATCTGTCATGTAGACCCTGTATATACTACAGCACAGCACTGGAAACGTGAAAATCATATAAAGTTGTTTAAAGTGTGTAGCGTTGAGTTGGGCAATAGCATGCTTTATGAATACGAAAGTGCCCTTTTAAAGCATGGCATAGTAAGAAGAGTAATTGAAACCTGAGTTTACGTGTTACTTTTGTTTTGTTTTCGTTTTTTCTTATGGCATGAAACACAAAAACCAGTAGTATATTTTTCAACCTGCGCTTAATTTATTTCAGGACTACCTAAAATCGCAAAGCATGAATCTATTGGTCTTTTTTTTGCTCTCATAAATGTTCCATAAATCATTGGTCTTTTCAGACGAAAGTAACTAATTTTATCTCCTCGGATAGAAAATTGTTCCTCAAGGCCCAATTACCGAAACTGGAAGAAAACTTTTTATTTCCCTTTCAATATTTTCTGAATGAGGAGCTCGTCTCCTTTCGCGAAGCTCTTGAAGAATCCATCACGAGCAGAATAAACGAGTAGGAAACATTTGCGTTTCTAGTTATTGCCTCGAGGGGATAATGGTTGTTGGGCGAGGGGGGAAAGCAATCCCTTTACCTGCCTCACGCGTAAAACATAATTAAGACTGGTGTCCCTTTCTTTACGCAGACGGAACTGCTTGCATGAAGAAATAGTCCAATTTGCGAAAATTTTCTTCTGCATTTTGATTAACGTAATTTTGCATAGCGACGAGCAAAAGTAATTTGTTGCAAATCAAATTTTAAACTAAAGTTGTTTGAAAACTAAATGTTTTGTGGCAAGCTGCAATCTATTCTCTTGGTAAGATGATAATTGTTTTTCTTTCAGTGAGTGTTCCAAGCGCCATTTCCAATTTTTAGACAGTTATTGTAAGAAAAGAAGTGAATTTTTTTTCTTCACAGTCAACTTGTTATCATATATATATATATAGACTGGCAAAACCAATGAATTTCACTTTACGGACAAGTAAGAACCTATAGAACAACACTAAAATGGAATAAAATGCTTTCAGATATCTCACGTTAAAAGAAAAGAACATCGTTTACCTTTTAGTTCCTGTGTGCACAATACTTTTGTTAGGTATTCATTTTATTTGTTTCATGAGATACATTGAGATAATTGGCTTCATTACGTAGCACAGCTGCCTCGGGGAGGGAATACAAAGCTATTCATTGCAAAGAAAAACTTTACTTTTTGTCGAGACCGGGATTCGAACCTACGGATCTGCCATCCCCAGAGCTCCAGAGAGGCCGCTTTAACCGATTAAGCAACGCCGACGTTGTAATTCTATGCTTACTTTGAAGTCTTTTGTGGGTGGATATTACACCATATGTGAGGTAGTTAATAAAAATCGCATCAGTGTGAGGAGTTAGTAGAACTTAAAGTTTGAGTATTGTAACGAGAGGAGAGTATATCAGATAATCCAGAAGGACCGAGAACTTCAAATGAAGAGAGCTGTGAAAATAAAACGTTACGCTACTAAGTTAAGCAAGAACAATATGGTGAATACTTTTTGGTAATCCTAGTTAACGATTAGTGCAATTAGAGGAAGAGATGGCATTATATTTTAAATCAGAAGCTTTTCGCAAGTGCTGTGCCATGTCGAAGATGATTAAAGAGAGTCTCTGCACCACAAGGAACGTTAAGCTTAGTGTAAATCCAAGGTATAGAATCTATTTGAATTCTATAAAAGAAGTGGGTATGAGTAATAAAAGTGCTGGAATAAATTTTTTGTAACCCTGTGATAAACCTGATATATGTTTTAGTGAAACAACGGCCTAGAGAGCACCTTGTTTCATTTTGTATTTTATGCGTTATTTCTGTGTACGGTGTGTGCACCTGTGAGTCATAAATAATCTGACATGATGCGATATTACGAGGGCAGTTCATGGGCCACTTTGATTTAGTTGAAACCTAGTGGGCAGCAAGCCAGAAGCTTCAAATTAAACAACGTGTTAGGGGGTTCCAACGGATTGGAAATGTTACCGACGATACAGTATAGAACACCCACGGGATGCAATGCGTGCAACAACACCGCTATTTGCTATTACTTGACAGACGACGACGACGACGCGTAATATAACAAAGGACTTCAGATATTGCAGTAGCTATCGGCGTGCAAATGTTCAAGCAAACCGTCACTCAATGACTTTGCGAATATAATGTGTATGTCAAAAGTATGCATTCTATTGACGCCAGGCCACAGAACAGCCAATCTAGTTTAGTGTAGAGAACATATTCGTAATACTGGCACTCATAACTAGTGATGCTGTGTCTTGCTTTCAGATGAGTCCAGATTCTCTCTTTACACAGTGAGTCGCCGAGTGTGTGTACGTCTGGCGGACATGTGGAGGTCAATATAACTTGAACAACATCATTGAACGCGATTTCGGAGGGGCTGGTCTCTTGATGGGGGGCATTATGATGGGCTATTGCACACCTTTGCATATCTTTGATAGATTTATTGAAACTGGCCAGATATACCGGAATGTGGTGCTTCAACATTACATCCATTTTTCAGGGATGCAGTGGAAGCTGCTTTTCTGTTTATGGACGATAATGCGCGTCTTCATAGAATAGAATAGAGCGAAACTTGTCAATGAGTTCCTGGAAACAGAGGATATCTTGCATACATAGACTGGTTGGCCAGATCCGAAATGTAAACCCTAATAAACTTGTTTGAGATATGACCAGATTGTCTCACTTCTATACAGACTGATCCATCTTGTTCTCCACAAGCGCTGCGTACAGAATTGTTTCAAGATTCGAATTCTGTTTCTCAGAACCAGCTCGATAATCTCTTGTCTAGTAAGTCACATAATTGTACGGCATGCATTTCTGTCAGGGGGCATCATGTTCCATACTAACGTTTTGTATAGCATTCACATTTTCTTTTGTGTCAAGACGAACCTATAACTAGTGACGCTATATTTTCTTTTTGTCTAGTTTGAAAACATTTTTTCGCAAAGATCATAATCATAATCATAATCATAATTTATTTTCCAGAAAACAAACATTACATAACATCATTACATAGTGCAGTTATATATAATCTGGGGGAGTC
>JJRW01S0014793.1:42792-54183 GCA_001188405.1 Loxosceles reclusa | reverse complement strand
TTATTTTATGTACACTTTAATCTCTGTATACTTTTATTTTTAAAGTTTATCTCACCGCTTCGTATCGTGAAGTCGGCAAGAAAATGGGGCCAGAGCGAATGCAACAGCTCTGCCTCGTAGAAATTTACCTTCCTCCGCTTCGCAAGTGAGGAGGTTGCCAAACAGACCTAGAAGTCAGTCTTGCCAAACAGGCCTAGAGTACAGTCTCTCGCCTAGGAGAGTCGCTCGTGTATAACAGTTACTTTTTGCAACGTCACTCGTGACGTTTTCGCTCCCTTATCGGATTGTTTGTTTAGTGGGAGACTAGCCAATGTTAATGGTTGTTTCGCTGCTGAGCTTCGCTTGTTAGAAATTATGTAATAATGTCAAAGGGACTGTTATTCATTTCAACACCGGGGCTATATTAAAGTTAAGGTCTATCACGATGCCCCAAACTCTACTAGTGACCTACAAACGGCTATTGTTAAAGCTTTTGATAGCCTCCCTAGCGATGTCTTGCCAGAGGTCATTCAAAACTTTATCAAGCATCTTCGACATGTCATTGCCTCCAAAGGCTGCCACTTCGAAAATCTCATCACTTGATTGCTTTTTATTGTTTGTCTAAACAATAATTGTCACCGTATATTCTATTACCTGTTGTTATATTTGTCAGAAGAAACTTTGCAAAAATCTTTTGCAAAGATATTGCAGTTACACAAATTAAATTATTAAGAGAATTCGGTTACATATATTGCTCAAACTAAACTGAGCGCGCGCGACACAAAAGAAATGTTTTCTCTACTTTTTGCTGTTAGTAATTTGCTCGATCGTTAAGAATACTTTAACAAAATTCACGAACTTTCATCCCGTAGCCCGTTAGTTATTTCAAACACGAATTATGACCCTCGAGTTGATTCGGCATTTCCATCGAAATTGGAAATTTGACAGACCTGTGAAAGAGACGAATAGACACAGAATCACATGAATTGCACAAATTTTCATTTATTTTAATTCCACGTGCCGTAACACGTAGCTCATGAAGTATTTGACAAAGTGAGCTGCGCAGTTCCGGCACTTCTTTATTTAGCTAGCAGCACGTTATGTAAGGGCAAACTGTAAACACTACATGATTGATTACGAAAAGCGAGATTCGCAGCACTGAGGGCCAGTTCTTTGAAATGCCGTAAGGTGACTGTAAGCAGCAAAAAGTTCTTTTTTTTATTGATTTTTTTTTTTTTATCACGACAGAGAGATTCCACTGCCGGCAATATTGTTGACACCTCTCAGATTGTTTTCTTCTCTATATTAGCACTAACAAGTACTTTTCCATCAGGGGTATTAAAAGTTAATTTAGGATTGAATAACACATTTTAACCCTTTTAATAGTTGAAATACACTACCTGACACAGAAAATGCAGCATTATGAATGAGAAAGTAGAATAGGATAAAAGTTTACATACAGAAAGAGAGAATGGAGATCTAAGTAAGTGATCCTACTTTCAAGTCTTCAGTGCTACTACAGGAATGGAATACACAGGGTAATCAATAGAATCCCATCTTTGGGCCATGCAAGCAGCAACCCCGCGAGATACAGATTCAATCAGCGTCCAGATAGTGTTCTTGAGGTATGGATGACCATATGCTTTCCAGCATCCTCCCCAGTTCGTCATCCGTTCAAGGTGAAACGCAAAGTCAAACGACGGACAATTACGTCCAGTAGATGACCGATATCGGAAGACCACGCTGCCCAAGGAAGCATCTGGATCCCTTGCAAGGCATGCCTGTTGATGATCGCTGTGTGTGTGGCCTCGCCTTGTCTTGCTGGAAAACAACATTTTACATCCTCTAAAAGTAGGATAGTGCATTCGGCTGCATCACCTCGTTAACATATCGACGTGCCTTAACCGTTCTTCTGATGCGAACTAGAGGTGACCGACTATTGATGCTATGGCACCCTAAACCATGACACCACGTTGTCGAACGCAATCGCAGCAGGATTGGATCTCAGTCTATGGTCGCCTCCAGGTTCCCACTCGGTAACTGTCATTCGAAAAACAGAAAAAAAATTCATTTTTAAACACTGCCCTGTGCCACTCATTACACGAGGCTCAGTTCCGACGCTATTGCAAACTTTCACGAAAGCCAAAAAAAAAAAAAAAAAGCAGTGTTCGTAAAGGACGGCTTGACTTCACGTCGCTTTCGACCAATCTTCTAGAAGCCATTTTCGTCGATATTGGAGCACCCAATGTTCTCTGCACATTCTGGATAATATCGACAGTATTGGATTTTGAGTCGACACTGCAAGTGTGCCGACGTTCGTTTAGATTCTGCAACGGTTGATATTGCCTTCTTCAATCCATCTACTCCAAATCCTATGCACAGTGGGTGCCTCTTAGTGTGTTTCAGCTGCGATCCGACCAAGAGACCAACCAGAAGAACAAAGAGAACCAAGGAAAAACAACCAGGAGAACCAAAAGACCAACCAGAAAACGGGAACCCTTTAAACGTTTCGATATCTGACGTCATTTTTAAAGTTTTCTACATTTCCTAACCTCTCTCTCGTTAGTTTCTTTCTTGTGAGTGACGAATTTGGTTTAAAAGATTGTCTCACTTTGTTGGGTTAGTTTGAGACTGGTTTTGTCAGGGTTTGTTAGAACTTAGTAATGGTGCAGCACATCATAGATAAGAATCTTGTAATTCTACCCACAAAAGACTTCAAAGTAAGCATAGAATTATAGTGTCGACGTAGCTTAACCGGTAAAAGCGACTCCTCTGGAGGTGAACGTTTCGGGTTCGATTCCCGGCGTCGACATAGAGTAAAGATTTTCTTTACAATCTGGTTAATCAAGTTCTTACAATAAAGAAACGTTCTGTATAAACATTTAAAAACACAATAGCATGTTGTCTGTGTCAAATTATTATGAATATTAATGGTAAAGGACACGGTGAGACACATTTGCAGGTATTGAAAAACGCACACTTAGCGAAAATTTAAAACTTGTTTTTTGCTTTAGCAATTTAGACCTCTCTAACAGAGTACAACGTCCTTACTACAAAAATATTCTCTCTTGTTTTTTGGTGAATTGTGTAAGCAACGCAGTTCAGTTATTGATTACCTTTACTTACTGTGGATGAACCTCGTCTATTCGTTTGTCTTCATGGAGCACCAAGCTGAAGCTCACATCTTCTGCATCTGAAGTATAATATGGGAGGTAATTGATATCTGTAGGTTGAGAAGTATGAAAAGTGTTGTCTCCATTCATAAAAAACATTAGCAAAGTGACTGTTTAAATTGTTGTAGAAAATGTTTTGAACACAGACCTCATAAATGCACGTCTGTATACAAAAATCAGTCAAAACATTATAACGCGAAAAGGCATTTGTCCGTGGCTTATCCGGCAACTGAATGCAATGGAAGTCAAAGTACAAGTGTTTCTGCGCTCGGAGTTTATCATACTGTAACGACTCTAACTCCTTCCCTTCCCTTTAACGCATTAACAACGCCTGAGTCATAATTCTAGCATGTTATACGCCTCCGCTAAACAACAGAAAACGACGAACTAGAGTGAGGAAGGCACGTCAAAAGGATGGATGTGTCACAGTTGAAATAAAAGAAACGACTCACACACACAAGAAAGATCTCTCTCTCCTCACGAGAAGCGGCTAATGAAATTTACAAAATACATTACGTCATTTTAAACAAGTGAATTTAAGCACTAAACATTTAGTACCCATTTAAAAATGTCAATTTAAGACGAAGTCTAAATAGGTTCTATGTGATTTGTAAAACTCCACTGATAGAAGGTTCTAAGTCAAAACTTAAAGAATTTCTACGGTACAGATAAGTAGAAGTTAATTTGTTAAGCCAATTAAGGCCCATAATTAGAAAAGGGGTTAAATTTCTTTACAATGGCTTCCGAACTCAAGCACACTAGTGGCCAAGAACACAACATAATGCCCACCACTAGAGGTCAGGAGGTGTCCTGACCTCTCTCTGAGAGAGGATGTTTTGACAATAAGCTGCCCAGATACCCGTCGGCGTAGCTTAATCGGTAAAGCGGTCACTTCGGAGGTGACAGATCCGTAGGAACGAATCCCAGCGTCGACAAAGGGCATGTTTCTTCACAATACTTTGCTGTATATGGGACTCCGCATGACGCATGCGCCTTCCTGTGCTAACCCATCATCCTTACTAAGGATTCCGATGGGCGCATGAGCATCGTGGTTAGACCGTGGACCAATGGAAACGAGTTGCCTGGTCAGATGATTCATCTATTTTTCATTTTCTCACCTCGATGGCCGAGTCACAGAAGAGAGACGTTGCTTAGCATATGCTCTGCTGGACGTACATATGCCGCTGGTGGCAGTATTATCGCTTTGCGTGACGTTCTCGCGAGTGAGCTTGGACTGGTGGTTGTTAGAATAACACCATGAAAGCTGTGGACTGGCCAATATCTTTGTTGACCATTTACACCCATTCATGACTGCTGTGTTTCCAACCGGAACTGGTTTCTTCAATTAGGATACTGCCATAAGGCAGTATCCTAATACAGTCACAAAACCAAAATTGTGTTCCTGTGGTTTTTGAGGATCATGATGAGAATTAAAGTTGATTTCCTGCCCCCCCCCCCTTCCTCCAACTCGCTGGATATTAACCCTAACCCTATTGCGTACATTTGAGTTGTCATGGAACACCAGCTCAGAGCTCAAAAACCACCTCCGCGCAATCTACAGCAATTGTGTGACTTATGCTCACGCACCTGGGCAATCTACTTCCTGTGATTTATCAAGGATTTGTAGACTCCTTGCATGGGCAGCTGTTTTGCGTGCCAAGGGTGGACCAACACGGTATTATGCGGGTGGTCATAATGGTTTGGCTTGTGGCGGACACCGCTATTAGTGTTCAACGAACTTTGTGAATATTAGTTTTTAGGTACAGTGCTGGTCAAAATAGCAGTGGGAAACTTAATGAGATAGCTTCCGTTTTCTCACCAAAAGAGCCAGTTTTTGACGTCGAAAGGCCATCTGGTAAACATCGATGCAATTGCCCTTTCGACCCGAGTGACAGTAACTCGTCGTAACTTAAAAGGGTTCCCATCGGGATTTCACCGCAATTTCTCACTGTTACTGTATCACGTAGTGCAAGCGTGGGATAATGCCACCCACAGATTACTATTGGCCAAAGGGTCTCTTGGCCAATGGCAGTAGCTCTACGACACTGCCGATGGGCAGTATCTAAGAAAAAAAGAACACTTTTGACTTTCGAAAGAAGAGAGAACGTTTTTGACCTGGACTCAGGACGATTCCGATTTCCTCCTAACGGCTCCCGTTCAGGAGTTGACTTTTTCCTTTTCTTTTTTTTTTCCAGCGGACTGACTCTTACGTCATTCATTCGCGAGGGCTGAGTGTTTAGCTACCTCGCCTCGCCACGACCTGTATCACGAACTCTAGTTCCATGTCCGGTTAGTCAAATGTTGATTTAATAAGTTATGGTTGTAAATAAATAAATGTGTTAAGACTTACCAACATGTCTGGAGTTAATGCTACTTCCAAATCCGAAGGTGAGAATTATTACAGCCAGTATCGCATTGGCTATTTTGCCTGTCTCTAGCTGAGCAGAGGTGATGACAGAAATTGCCTGCGCACGCATACAGGTATAATTTGTTCTCGGGCAGACACCACACCTCGTCATTGGCACCATGAAAGCTTGTGCAGTGACGGCGGCCGCCAGCGTCAGTGGAGCCAACCAGAATCCGCGGCAGGCTTATCAGTGCATATTAATAAGTATTACATCTCAAAATTTGGATTGAAAGTAAAGTTAATCGGGAAAAGCAGTTCCCGTAACGTAATGGTTCAATCTAAATGTACTATTGGTTTTAATTCCAATACAATGGTCTAATCTACTGTTGGCTTTAATTCCAATATTATAATGGTCCAATTTAAGAGTAGGTTTTAGCTCCAATATAATGATTTAATCTAAGAATAACATTGGTTGTTATTCCAATATAAAGGCCTAATATAAGTGTACTGTTGGTTTTAATTGCAATATAATGATCCAATCTAAGAGTTTATTTGGTTTTATTTTCAATATGGTTTTATTAATGTAAGGCTTCTTTAGAAGACTAGGAATCACTACTGATCGTGCGCAGACACTTACAGTTAGCGTTTTGCCACAATTTCTTATATGGCCACTTAGAAGATAAATTCAATAAGCATTGAAGACAAGTTATCAAGAAGAAACCTTGCCAAGAATTTGTACAGTAGAACAACTAGAGTTATCTACTTTTCCAAATGTGTGTCTTCGTTTTTCCTTTGTATGCGAGCCTTGGTTCAGACTCTAACTGGTTCAGGCAAAAGAATTGCTTGAAATTATTTGGAATGTTTTCCTTATCCACAGCTTGCAAAGCACTTTTAATCGATAATAGTCTTAAATAGCTGAAGAGATCGGGGTCAGAATTAACTACATCAGAAAGTGTTGGATAAAAAATAATTTGCTCCAACAGTCTGATGTCCCGTCAGCATGCGTGTCAATCAGAGTGGTTTCTTTTTCATGCTGCTGCAGCACTAGTCTCTTCCGATATCTGTCTCGGATTTCTGATGCTTGAATCTTGTCCCTTTTTACTTTGTAATTGAGAGGAATATGAATTAGGTTTCTTCTTTTACCTTGACTAGGTCATTAAATAAGGTAAAAGAGGAAAAATACATTCAAATTTCGCTTGAAGTGACGTCTCTTAGACATTTTTCTTTTGCATAGTTCTTTAATAATCTGATTTTTATAGAGGTATACCAACATTAAGTTGAAGCATTTATCTACGGTTTTACCGTCGTGAGACAGGTTAGTGTTACCATAATTGTTCTTATGGACGATGGCCATTTTGAGTGAGTAGAAGCCTAACACTTTCGGATGAAGTCACGATTTGGGTTATCCTATATAACTAGTTCAGTTTAGGATAGTCTCACGATGCGTCATGTCTGCATCATACTTCGTTATAAGTGTAGACGAGACTCTGATGCCATTAGCCACCTTAGTGAAAAGCCCCGGCTTCTGCCGCTCTGAAAGAGATGTCCACCTAAGAGTCCTGTTCCATAAGCCACGGCGGAGAGAAATGGTGCCATTTTAGTTGGAGCGATTCGTTTCGCCTTAGTGTACTCTACTGCACCTCGTGAGTCCTATTCCGATTATGCGGTTCATATCGACACTGCTTCTTTCCTCAGGAGACTCACCCTTGGTGAGTACGGGAAGTGACGAGACGTCTCTGAGGTGCTCGAGCCATTGAGTGTTCCGTAATTACTTCTTGTTTGGTACAGCATGGCCCTTACAAGAAATTTCAATTAACCAACCAACCAACAATCTTTCCTTCTGTTCAAGCCTACCTTAGCTGTTTTGACTTCCTTTTTTTTTCACGCGAACGTTATTGAGTGTTTTTGCGAAACTAATTTAACTACCTCAGGAAGATTTTCTTCGCGCGAACGGCCACATTTGTCTAGGATCTCTTAACTATATCACCACTCTTCGTACTCCCGGTTTTATGCAGTTTGCTTTTTCTGAACATTTGCGCCCCCTCCCCCTGGGTTAATGTACTTGCATTTTGTTATATTTTGTGCTCATTCCATATTTCTTGTTTCTATTTTTATCCTCTGTAATTTGTCCTTTTCTAAGCGTAAGTGTACCTTATAAGCTAAGTATATTACTTTTCTTGAGTTAATAAAAAGCATAATTTTGGCTTAATAGCTGCCTTAAACCTGACTTTTTTTTCTTATTTTGGTGGGGTGGGGGGAGGCCTATTGCTGTGATTTTAACTGACTTCAAATGAGCTCACAACTACGCACCTATATTTGTGTTCAAAAGTTAAGCAAAAGCGCTGTATATGTGAATACGTAGGGAATTCCAAGTTGGAATGGAACGAAACCAGGCATGAGGGTGTAAGAAAGTTATTACAAAATAAAATCATGAAAAACAAGGATAATTATGGCTATTATTATCCAATTAGCAAATTTGAAACACAAAGGGCCGTTGTAAAGAAAATTGTGCCTTTTTGTTGACGCCGGGATTCGAACCTACTGATCTGTCGTCTCCGGAGATACGCTTTTCCATTTAAGCTACGCCGACAGGTATCTGGACAGCTTATTATCGAAGTATTTTGTGGGGAGAACCTTACAGCATATTAAGAGTTTCAAATTCGGTGCAAAATAAATATAAAACAACGCTTGTGCTAATGTTTAATAAGATGTGCTTATCTCTTGTATACATGCAAGTTCTATAACGATTTTCCACAATCTCGGGTGTTAATAAGTTGTATGCTCAAAAGGTTCCAAACAGCACGGAAAGCTGTTTTCAATTCTGGAACGGAACTTGGTGCCCATTGAAAGGGCTGTATGTCGTCTCCCGAGCATATCCCACATATGTCCTACGGGATTTAGAGGGTTTGCTGGACGCTGCAAGCGCTGGATATGTGTATTTTGAAAGAAGTCATCGACCAGGACAGTCCGGTGAACAGGCGCGTTATCGCCCATGAATCAAAATTCAGGATCGGATACTGCTGAAAAGTAAAGAGAGTGCAGTCTCTCTACTTTCGAGCAATAACACATCGCCTGTGAAGGATGTGAAGACCTGTGCAACCATTAGAATGACGGCTGTCCACATCAGGACTGCTCGTAAAGGAAAGTTATGTTTTTCCTTGATGTTTTGTGAATAAAAACGAGTTCCACGTTCTCCCCATAGCGTCATACGACGGGAATCATTTTGCAGACACGTCACTGAACATGAATGACATTGTTCTATTTTTCCCGACTGCACTGCCGGTGTTCCAAACGCCAATGTAAATGCACATGTGAGGGGGATGCAACTACTGAGTGTTTGGCGAAGAGGCCAACAAGCCTTAGTCTCCTGTAAGTAGTTCATTTCAAAATTCTGATTCCTGTGATGGCTGCCAATGCTGAACACAATTGTCTGGCAGAAAGTTTCCTTGACGTCAAGCAGTTATTGACAAATATCTGTCTAGATCAGCGGTTGTTACTTTTCTGCGTTCACACACTGTTCGCCGGTTCACATATCCGTTTTCTGTGTTCATCACACTGTTCGCCGGTTCACATATCCGGTGCTTTGAAACCTGTGCCACAGTCACATATTGCGACACATTCACAATTCGAGAAACTTCGGTTTTGGACGGTCCGGATTCCAACATTACAATAATTCTTCCTTTCACAAAAAATTTCACTTGGCGACTTTTTGCTATAAATAGTCCTTTCTGACCGTTAACAACGTTACTTCACAACAGTTGCAAGAAACCTAACTGAACTGGCCATGCCGCTGTTCAAATTTTTTTTTGTAATTGTTCACAAGTTGTAAAAGAAAGCTTTACTTTTTGTCTACGCCGGGATCCGAACCAACGGATCTCCCATCCCCAAAGCTCCAGAGCGGCCGCTTTAACCAATTAAGCTACGCCGACGGTGTATTTCTTTCTTATTTCGAAGTCATTTGTGGATGGACATTACAAAGTGCGCAAATTCTTTAGGCATATCGACGTTTACTAAAACGACTTGCATACGCACAAGGTTTTGCCTCCGTCACATTATTCTCCATCACTGATTTTTAATAATTTTTCCATTTTTTACTCCGAATTTCGAGCATTTTATGAATTATAGTTAACTTTTGGACACGAGTGCTGTATATTGAAAGCACCCCCCTCTCCCACAAGACTTTGATAATAAGTTTCCCAGATAACTGTTGGCGTAACTTAATTGAGAAAGCAGTCACTGCGAAGCTGACAGATCCGTGGTTCGAGTCCCGGCGTCGAGAAAAGGACAAGTTTCCTTAACAGTATGGTTCGTCTTAACCTCGCCAGAACTAACATATGGACGCACTTCTGTCGACCTGTAACTCAAGTACTTTAATTACTGGGCTGTATGGGCAAGGATAGAAAGCTCTCGAATGCTCGTATATGTAGTGCGAATGTATCTGTGAGAGGGAAGAAGACACCCTCACAGAGGGAGTTTGATTTCCGATGGGCTTGTTTGAATGCATTCTATTTATTTAGCATTAACTCTGCACTACTTTATCCCTCGAGAATCCTTGGTACCATTATGAAAGGAATATAGAAGTTTTGAAGAATAGCAGCTGTTTAAATGGAAATAACAGCATGCCAAAACTAGTTCAATTAAATAAATTCCTGTATATAATCTATCGTTTCGGTAATTCAGGTTTGAAATACAGGTAGTCAATTACTGTCAACGGTTAAGTATGCTAGTCGTTGTTTCTCATTTGTAGAAATTAAATTACTTAATAAAGGTTAATAATTAATTAAGCTAGTTAATTGCCAATCGTATAAAGAAGAAAAAAGTCGCAATTGATTCAAACCCGGGATCAACGCAATTAAATAGCAATGAACTGTCAACTTTTGAGTTAATTATTTCCTGTCTTCTAGGTTGTCATAAGTTAATGATCATTGAAATGTATCTGGAATTTTGTCTGTGGGAATGGCTGTCGGATATTTCCCATTCCGCTGGTGTACAAACTCTACATTATTCAATTCCTGTGTACTTGCCATAAGAACTGCGTTCTCATATCTTTCCTAACAGCTTTTTAATTCATGGATAATCGAGTATCCTTTTTCAACTTCTTATGTCGCCGTAGTTGTCGAAAGTTTCAGTGTTCCAATGTTGCAATGAGTAATTAGTAAAATGGAAGTGCATCGAATGTACAATTTGCGATAATAAACGAAGTTTTTATGTACTCAAGAAATCGTCGCTAGCTTGCCTGGTTGGTCATACTATAACGAATCATTTCGAAACTTTAAAAAAAGACACGTTATTTTTAATATTTATCGAACCCAAATATATACATAATACCTAAATCAAATTACACGGAGATAAAACGATTAAAGGATACATAGTAAAATTTGTTGGTATCAGGCTGGAGGAACATCTATCCTGATAGTCACAAATCAATTTACTGTGTAAGAAAATGAATTCAGCTTTGTACAATTTTGCAAAACTAAGACATTTCCTCTAACTAAAATCCTTAGAGACCTACGTATAATTTCCCTTGTTCACTGCCACTTATGCTACTTGGTCTCAAACCACAAATACTTGCCCAAAAACACTTAATGAAAACAATGACATTTCACCGAAAATATGACAGCTCACTGTTCCCTTTTCAATACTTGCACACACTTTCACTTCAGAGCATCACTTTCTACAAATTAGCTCTCCTAGTTTTTCAAATTATTCAAAGTCTATCTCCTGTAAGTTCTATATTTTCGCTTATTCACTCCTTCTCAAGATCTGGGGGAAAAGGCTCGAATAAAAAACTACGTCTTCCTTCCGCCTAAACTCCGCCTGTTTAACTCTTTCGAGCACACGAACTTTGGGAAATTAAACCGTAATTTAAACACTAAAAAGTCTGAGAGAGAG
>JJRW01S0014787.1:34998-50100 GCA_001188405.1 Loxosceles reclusa | reverse complement strand
TAGTGTTACTTTGTACTTTTGTCTCAATTTCAATTCTAACTTTAGTTAAATTAGTTAGAATCATTTTGGAGATTGCATATTTCTGTTGGGGAAAACTTCGTAAAGAACTGGGAATTTAAAGTGTATTTTTGTGTGTCATTAGCAAGTTAAAGTTGCAGAACAATTTATTGGTTAACAACATGTCTAAACGTAGCTGTTCAATCAAATCGAAGAAAGCTACAGAAGATCGTTTTAATGACTGCCTTGAAGAGCAGTCACAATTTCTTGAAATGGATAAATCTCATGCTCACCGCAGTGAGTTAGTCGTCGGTTGCAAAGCACCACCACTTGAAATCATTTCATGGTTGGCGTTGGTCATCCGTTTGTTGGCGTCGACATAAGTAAAGTTTTCTTTACAAATGGCGCCAGAACTTAGCGACCCACGCTAGTGGCGAAGGACCCAACCGTTAGGTCCACCACTCGAGGTCAGGTCGTTACCTTGACCTCTCTTCCAAGCGGGGAAGGATGTAATGTCCATCCACAAATGACTTTAATATAAGCTACTCAGTTACCCCGTCGGCGTAGCTTAACCGGTAAAGCGGTCACTATAGAGATGACAGGTCCGTTGGTTCGAATCTCGGCATCGACATAAGTTTTTCTTTACAAGGTGGAGCTGTCGTTGTTGTGTTATGCACCGACTACTTATATAATTTAGTCTACACGCGTTGCAAGACAGCATTCTGCGCAGATGCGAGGTAATCAGGTCAGAGTTGACCAAATTCCAACGCGACCAGATTGTTGGGGCTCGTACGATGGGTGCTTTTGTAACCAAGATAGCGGATGTTTTTTGGTATATCACGAAGCACAGTGTCCGAGATTATGACAGTATACAATGAAATTAGAAAAACTACATCTGAAACACCAGCGTGGACGGAAATGTGTGTTCAGTGATAGACAGACGAACATTGGTTGACCCGGACATTTAACGTTCTGAGCTAACCTCTATCTGAGGTATAGTGAGTCTGCGCCTAGTTGTATTGACTGATGGAAAATAAAGATCCATATTGATTGTCTAGGTAATCATTTACTTTTCTGTTATATATGGAAAAACTTTGTTAGGGCAATGACGTATAATTATGCATCAAGAAAATTCTTTAAATTTCTCATCTGCAAAAATTGTAATAGGGTTGTAATAAAAAAATAAAAAGCCTGGAGCTGTAAAAGTCACTGATGACTTGAAACCGGTGTTCACAAACCCAATCAGCACCAAAACAGAACGAAGGGAACTCCAAAAGCAAGGTTTTTGTGGCCAAGCTGCCAATCCAAAACCACTCATCAGTGCTCACAATGCTAGTAAGACAGTTGTGCCAAAGTCATAAATCCTGTACTGAGGAGCAATGGGAAAAAGTCATTTGGTGAGATGAGTCGGAACTGTTTGCGACTTCCGGCCAAATTTACATCTGGAAAACGCCATTCCAAACTTACGCTCTGGATTGTTTGCTACTAAGAGTGAAATATGGCGGGCGTTCAGCCTTGGTATAGGCAGCCATACCATAATATTCTACAGGGGCTAACATTAACCTGCAAGTTTACGTTTCTGGCAACGAAACAACTACGTGACCATTTGGAGTGACCAGGTCCATCCCATGATGCAAATTTTGTTCTCTAATGGGTGATGCTGTTTGTCAAGATGACGGCAACTGCCTCGTACACCGCCATTGTTAGCTCTTAAAAAAAAGAACAATAACTCTTTTTGGAGATAACGGTCACATCGGGAGAACTATTTCTCCTACAATCCAGCAAGAACAAGAACTAGAACTCTCTGTCGCCAACTAGGAGGGAGAAACTTTACAAATAGAGAACATCCTCCGACCTAAGTTGATGATGTATAAAGAATCAACTTACAAATTACAAAAACTCTAACGTGAAACAAAATAACAAAAAATTATTACATCACACTGAAAAATTCTAAAAAACACAAGATTCATGACACTTTTCAATTAATCGCATAACAAAATTCTACAAAGACAGTTTCGTAAGTAGTTTAACTATTCGCCCTGAACAAGTAGCAAGAAGTTTTTATCTCTCTTTTGACGTACACTCTCTTTTCTTGAGGTGACAGTCTCTGAAGGGGATACTTGTAACGGATATAAACTTTGTAAAGCTCTGTTTATTTCTTCTTTCTGCGTTTTCACAACGGCTTGCCGATCAACTCCATCTGCACCAGGCAGTAACACTACTATTCGTCCAAGTGGACATAATAACCTTCTACTGTCTTCATTTCCAACAATATCTCAAGGTTTAACACTGCTGAACTTTAAACTCTTCTGACTTGTTTTAAGTATACCCAAATATTTTTGGCGAAATAACTTCCTAAATGCTTCACGTATGTGCAGAATAGACTCTAGCCTCCGCCGCAATCTGTTTGAATCAATTGCTAAGTTAACATCCGGTACCTGACTATCTGATTTCCTTGAGAAAACTGGCTGGAGTTAGTGCACTAAGATCAGCTTCGGATGGCACAACTGTAAGTGGTCTGTCATTCAGGATAGCTTCACAGTTACATAAAGCAGACACGTCTACGTAGCTTAAATTCGCTCGCCTCAGCACAAGGAGGAGTGAACTTCCAGGTTATGCGTTCTTCACTTGTCTGACGAATAACTTAATCGAAATCAGATGAAGCAAGAGCATTAGCAGCTCCTTTGAAGTTCCTGCCGTTGTCAGTATATACAGTTGAAAGTTTTCCCCTTCGAGCAAGAAAATGATGAAATGCTTGCAAAAACGTCTGGGTTGATAACGATGACACAGGTTCGAGATGTACGGCTCAATATACAGCACAAGCGAATAGGGAAGTCCACGCTTTACTTTTATCTCTTAGGATCACAGGACCTGCAAAGTCCAAACTGGTAACTTGAAATACTGCAGCATCTTGAACTCGGTCAGCAGGTGGCGGAGTCTAGGTGGATTAACAATTTTCTCGGAATATCGTCTGCAAACAATACATATTCTTATAATCGAATGAATTTTTCTTCGCCCACAGATTAACCAAAATTTTTCTCTTAAAGTGTTGAGAACATGGGACAATCTAACACGATCACTTTTTTCATGTTCTTCCATTATTAGGTTCTTCACAATTGGGTGTTCACCCGGTAAAATTGCAGGTGTTTTAAGATCTGCAATATCGTCCCTTCTAAATGCACAAGTTTTCCTTTTGATGATTCCTTCTTCATAAAAAGGATTAAGAGTGCTAAGACGTTTGTCATTTATCCCTTCAAAAGCTTCTAGTTGTATCACACGAAGATTAGTTGGGTGGTTAATCGAGGTTTAATGGCACAAAACCTGAAGGGGCATTCTGTGCCAAACATGAGATAAACAGCAAGACAAAACTAACGAAAAGAAAACAAGCACAAAACGAACAAAATTACTGCCGTATACCAGTAGAAGGTACAGACAAGGAACAGGAAAGAAAACGTAAAAGAGGGTGATGAAAGCACCACATCACAAATGTAAAATCTAATGGAAACAACTAAAGTTCGTGATAAATCTAACACGGAATTAAAAAATGTCTCCAAATGGTAAAATCACATGATGGTGCTAAAATCGTATTAAGATCTAAAACATGAGAATTAAAAATCTGAACACGAAGTGACTTAAAAACAGGTCAGTCAATGAAATTGTGGTGAATAGACAAAACTGAATGACAGAAAAAACATGTAGGTGACTCCTCCCCACGCAAAAGGAAGCCATGCGCAAGCGTGTATGGCCAAAGCGAAGCCGAGTGAGCAACAACGTCCTCTCGACGAGAACGGCGAGAAGTGCACAGCCAGTCCCCAACTACAGGCTGTACGGCATGCAGCTTGTTCGCAATCTGCGTGTACCAGAAACCTTGCCAGCGATCCTGCAGACGGGCACGAATAACGGGTTTCATGTCAGCAAATGGGACAGGTTGGTTGGTTAATTGAAGTTTAACGGCACAAGATTCAGTAAAGGCCATGCTGTGCCAAACATAAAGTCATCATGGAACACTATATGGCCAGGCCACCTCCGGGACGCCGCGTCATTCCCCGTACTCATCAGAAAGTGAACCCCCTAAGGGGGGCAAATGGAACAGGCAGTCGCAGACGACTCGCAGATGACTTCACGGTACGGTTTGCAGCATCATTCCCAGGAATGCCGATGTATCCCGGAATCCAGCAAAAACGTATATCGAAACCACGAGTACGCAAATCACGTAAACCCACAAGAATGTGGGACAACACAGGATGAGGCGTATGCGACAGAGAGACAAGAGCCTGCAAAGCAATGAGTGAGTCGGAGGACACGCAGGTCCGTAGCAGAGAACAACGGCGAATGAGTTCTAACGCCACAGAGATGGAGTGAAGCTCTGCAGTGAAACTCGATGCCTGTGCAGGAAGGCGGTCAGCAACTGTAATGACACAAGACACTATAACGGAACCAACATGTCTGTCAGATTTGTACCCATCGTGTTAGGAAAAGGCTCTACGATGCGCAAGGTATAACTGCACGTATTGGACGTGGGAAGTGCTGCATTTGGCAAACCGGCACAGGTCGAAACACATCGAAGGCTGAAACATACCCCAAGGGGCAAGAGAAACCACAGCACTCTGTGCAACGTCAAGAAAAGCCAAATCGAGCTGCCTCGGTACTGAACGCATCCAAATGCCGAAAGTAGGGACGCAAGACGGCCGTGCATGAAAATGACATGCAAAGGTGGGTTCAAACACTCGGCGCCATTGTAATGTTCACCCACAAAGGGCTTCAAAATAAGTTTCCGAGACACACATCGACGTAGCTTAAATGGTAAAGCGATTCCTCCGGAGCTGAACGTACCGGTTTCGAATCCATCCCGGCATTGACAACTTTTCTTTAAAAAATGGCTCCCGAACAGGGACTCACACTAGTTGCAAAGGGCCCAACCGTTAGGTCCACTGCTCGAGGTCAGGTTCTTTCAAGTGGGGAAGGATGCAATGTCCACCCATAAAGGACTTGAAAAATAAGTTTTCCATACACTTGTCGGCGTAGCTTAAATGGTAAAGCCTTTTCTCCAGAGCTGAACGTTCCGGGTTCTAATCCCGTCGTCGACAACTTTCTTTACACCATAAAGGACGTGCACGTTGAGACTGCAACTCAGCGAGATATCACAAGCTCAGGTTCTCACGACGGAGCTCAAGCGAAGGTTCTTGAGACGCGACGTATAAACTGTATAGGAGATGGCCGGAAAGCACAAGTGCACGAGCGGAGTGCTTAGTGTGCTGCCGGAACCAGCACCTTTAAACGAGACGGGCGGGCAGAACCATACATAGCACAAGCATAGTCCAGAGTGGAGCGGATGAGCGACCGATACAGGCGCAAGAGGAAGACACTGTCTGCACACCAAGAGGAAGATGATAAGACCTTAATGAGAGAAATGTTCAGCGCCTTTGTACGCTTCACTTTAAGATGACGAATACGTACTGCGAAAGTGAGGAATCGGTCGAAGATGACACCAAGAAAACGGGCTTCCGGAACAACCAGAATCGCTGCGTATCCTAAAAGGAGACTCGGATCTGGATGCAAGCCCGTCTACAGCAGAAGTACATACAGACGGTCTTGTCAGGTGAAAACCCGTTGTCATCTGCCCAATGAAACAGTCTGTTCAAGTTGTGTTGTAATCGACGCTCGCGAAGTCGCATGTTCACTGAGCTATATAAGAAATTTGCAAGTCGTCAATGTACAACGAGCATTGGATTCCTGGAGGAATCGTGGACGGAATGCCATTCATCTTGATAATGAATAATGTGACGCTTAAAATGGCGACCTGGAGGACACCTTCTATCTGTGGAAAGTAGCGGGAAAGCGTCGTGCCAACATGTACCTGGAAAGTGCGATCAGACAAAAAGAGCTGGATAAACACCTGCACGTATCCCGGAGCTCCATAGCATGGAGCTCACGGAGAATACCATATTGCCAGGTGCGACCGTAGGTTTTTTCAGATCAAAAATGATCGACACCAGGTAAGCACGACGAACGAACACCTCCATGATGGACGTCTCCAGTTCGAGGAAATTGTCTATAGTGAAACGTAGCCCCTAAAACCGCTGTGGATAAGGACATGACGAGATTAGAGGAAATGCTACAAACGTGCATTGATCACCCGTTCCAGTAGTTCACACATGCAATAGGTCTGTAATTCGAAGGTGAAGTGGGATCCTTCCCAGGTTTCGGAAAGAGCAGCACAATAGCATGTCGTCATGCGGATGGAAACTCTTGCTCCAGCTAAATGCGGTTGAACAACCGTAACAACACGTGGAGTGAACTAGGAGACAAGTGACGCAACATGGCGTAGCGCACAGTACCGTCCAGGCGAAGAATCTCGAGAACAAAACCGAGCTGCCTGTAGCTGAAAAAAGTATAAGGAGAGTCGTAACTATCCGGTGTAAAGGGCCGGAAGGAAATCCTGTACGTTCTACGGAGGATTTCACTGCCTTAGTTCACAAAACCAAATAGAAAATGTATATAGTATCAGTGTTTAGTTTAGTCTTTATGTTTGTGACGTCCTACTAACAGCCTTCGGGCAACGCTACGAACCCCGTTGGACGGAGTGCAGGTCGCATGTGCTGCACTGCAAAGTGATGTCCTTTGGAAAATATAAAAACCTCAGTTGGTGCGACCCGTGACAAAGGGTCAGACCAAGGACAGGACTCCACTAACGCAGGCCGTCATACTCTACCAAAGCGTCGGCCGAGGTATCGGGCCCAAGGATCCTTCGGGAATCCAAATAGTCTGAGTCGACCTGTGTGCGGCCCCACAGAGGGTTCGGCTGGCGGAAGTGGCGGGGACCGTCTGAAAAGGCAAACCAGATGGGGTCCTCACTTGGAGGAAGCTAATTTGGATAGCACCACTCTTAGGATAACGATCGAGAGGTCACCTCTGGGCTCGGGAAAACCTGAGATGAGGCTCCCGCCGAGTGAGAATGACGGCTGCAATCCCGAATCAGAGGGAAAAACCAAAAAAGCCAGTGAAGGCTTTATGGGTAGCAGGTTCATGTACGAACCCTACCCAAACCGTCAGCCCGACGTTTCAGTAGCAATTCTTTCTTACCTTTCTAATTATGGAAACAATTATAGAAAATGAGACAATGCTGTCAAATGTAATATGCGAGAATAATGAGTGCGAGACTATGGAATGTAACACCACGATGGCCAAATCCAGGAGGATTCTGGCATCGCCGGAGGAAATATTAACTGATAAAAATCAGAAGTTCACCATTAAAGCAGTGAGGGAGAGGTTCTGTCAGCTCCAGGATCTTATTGTAGATCAGGAGCTAAAACTTAACCGACTCCTCGGCCTTAATGAGGCCCGGCGGGAGGAGGAAATAGTGTAAGCAAAGGAAATGAAGAATAAGAAGGAAGACGGTGGAGAATGGAAGGAGGTGAAGCGTAAGAAAAAGAAAAAGAAGGCGCAAACCTTCGCAGAGAGGGCTGCAAAGGCTGTAAACAAACCTCAAACAGAGCCTAAAAGGAAAAAGGCGAGAAAAGGGAAAAAGAACATAGTTTTTTTTATACCCTCTAGGTGAGAAGGAAAAGACGCCGCAAGAGTTAAGAGAACTCCTAGTGAAAGAAGTAGATCCACACAAGGTGGACGGCGGCGTAAAATCGGTGAGAAAGACGGAGTGGTGGTATCCTGGTGGGAGCTGCAAAAGGAAGAAGGTGTTGCCTCATTTCGAACGGAAATTGAGAAAAGTGAGGTAACAAAGACAGCAATAAAGACTGTCATACCGAAAGAAAGGATGGTCAGGGTCGTCATTTACGACTTCCCTGAGTCATCCTCGGCTGAACAAGTAACAAAGGAGCTACAGAGTAGCCCCATTTTCAGAGATTGTAACCCAAAGGCTCTGTTCCCCATCAAGGGAAGACAAGGTCACACGAAACACTGGGTTTTCCAGTGCTCACCTGAAAAATCGGAGATACTATTAAAAAGGAGAAGCTTATGCTGTGGTTGGGTGAGCCACAGGCTAGAGCGATTCGTGTCCGTGTTGAGGTACTACTGTTGCTTAGGCTTCGGGCACACTCAGCACAAGTGCACAAAAGAACAGATCTGCTCTAAGTGCGCAGGACCACATAAAAGCTCTTGACTGTGAGAGTTAGGAGCGATGCTGTGGCCCATGCAAAAAGCATGCAGAGGGGACCGACAAAAATATGGACGTCGGGCATTCGGCCTACGATGCTAAGTGTCCTCTCTACTTGAGAGAGTTACAGGCAGCCAAACAGAAATGTTAATGGGAGGCTCCAGTAACGATCCAAGCATGCTAAGAGTGCTCCAATTCAACACTGGACACACGTACGCAGCCCAGAACAGGCTGCAAGTGGCGATCGCCGAGGAGCGATACCAAGTGGTTCTCCTGCAGGAGCCCGTAGTGGGGTACCTGAAGGATTCGAGACGCTACCAGATCCGGGGCTTCCCGAAGAGGTACCGCATCTATTACAATCAGAGAAGGAAACCGCTATGTGCAGTCTTGGTTCAAGATAGCGACCTACCGGTCATTGAAATACAATCTACTCCGAACGTAGTAGGTATTAAAATCACTGGCACGAGAGGCTATATATGCCTAGCGTCGAAATATGTGGCTCCGCAAGGACCACTATATGCCTTATTCGACGCAGTTAAAGAACTGAAAACCGCAAATAAGAACTGCGGCATAGTAAACGGCGGGGACTGGAATGCCAAGGGCTCCCTATGGGGTCCAGGGAGGACCGAGCGACCCGGACGAGAACTAACGAAGTTTGCGTCGGAGAACAGGCTTCACATACTCAGGCAACCTTCTGCGGACCTCGAGGGGAGAGCTGGATCGATGTCACGATGGTCTCAGAACGACTCACAAGACGGGTCTTAGGATAGCACGTAGCGCCTACCGAGACCAGCGGAGACCACCGATACGTGGACTTCAGTATCAGCTGGAGCCAAATGAGCATGCCCACTAACGTCAGATTGAAAATGAAACGGATGAACTGGGATCGATTCGCTACGGCGATATCGGGGCTCGCTCCGGGATTCATTTCTAGTTTGGAAAACGCCAGAACAGCGGCGCAGGTGGAGGAGCTACTAGGAGAGCTGACGTTCGCTCTCACTACAATAAGCGTACAAAATTGCGCCAGCCCATCAGGCGCAAAAAGAACCAAGCATCAACCGGTGCCTTGGTCGCCAAAATTAAAACGATGGCAGACCATGATACGCAAGCCCCTCCGCTAATACCAGGTGGAACTTGACCCAGAGATGAGAGAAAAGAAATACCTCACATTTAAAGGTTGATAAACCAAGCGAAGCATGAATCCTGGAAAGAGTTCTGCGAAGCCGCGAACGCAGACCCTTTCCGTACGGTGTTCAAATTGCCATCACGCAAAGCTCACGAACGGGTGCTGTACACTAATGTCCGCAAACCGAACGGAGCACAAACCACCGATATACAAGAGACTCTAAGTGTCATACTGCACGCCCTTTACCCGAAGGATGATAGTGAGAACGACACGCTGACTCAAAGAGAGATTCGCCTGGCAGGGCAACAGGCTCCGGACACCAGTCCAGATGCAATGTTTGCAACAAAGGAAATCGACAGAGTGATTAGGTGGCTGCCGAAAGGTAAAGCCCCGGGTCTAGATAGGCTCAACGAACAGATTATGCAAAGACTCCATGAGTCAGAACCGAACCTGCTACCAGCAGCGTTCAACGCATGTCTCAGGACCCGGGTGTTCCCAAGAGACTGGAAGTGCGGCAAGCTCGTGCTTCTGACTAAGCCTGGAAAGGATCCTAGAGATCCTAAAAGCAGGAGAGGAATCTGCCTGCTATCTACTTTAGGGAAGGTACTGGAGCGGTTGCTACTGTCTCGACTCTGCTACCACGCAGAGAGTTCAGGCTTCATGAAGTCGACACAGTACGGCTTCAGGGCGAGACGTAGCGCGACGATGGCTCTGTGGCGCCTGATAAGTGAAGTTCAGAAGCGCAAACATGAAGGAGCACACACGGCGGTTGTATCGCTTGATGTCGAAGGGGCGTTTGACACGGTGTGGTGGCCGGACGTCCTCCAACAACTCAAAGACATGAGATGTCCCTCTAACATCTATGGGACACTGCTTTCTTATCTCTCGGATAGGAAAGTAATAGCCGAGGCTGAAGGAGTAACACTGGAAAGGCAGCTGGAGAGGAGAACTTCACAAGGCTCCTGTCTCAGCCCGTTCCTTTGGAACTTAGTTGCCAATAGTGCATTAGCACTAGACCTCCAAGGAGGCATCCTGCAAGCATATGCAGATGATTTTACCCTAATAGTCTCCGCTAACACACCTGGAACCTGCAGTAAGAGTGAACGAAGCCTTGGCAATGATCTTAGAGTGGAGTGTGGCTCACCGCATTAAGTTCAGCGCTCCCAAGACTCACGCGATAGTAGTCGTCCGAGGAAAGTCCTTGAGCAGGCTGAAAACATAGTTTCAAAATTGGAGACTCGGTCATAGAGGCCTGTGACGAAATCAGGGTTCTAGGAGTCACAATCGATAAGAGTCTAAGTTTCTTTCCCCACCTGCATGGGGTAAAGGAAAGAGTAGAGCAAGTCATGAGCAGACTTGCGCACTTTGCCCGGGCAACGTGGGGATTAAAAAGTGGCGCACTTAGAATGCTATACAAACGTGCCATAGAGCGAATGGTGGTTTACGCTGCCCATGGTGTACGGCGCATGGTGGAAGGCGGAGGGCAATGTCCGCGAGGTCAAGATCCTCTCTTCCAATCAAAGAATCTGTGCATTACGTACATGTTGAGCCTATAGAACGGTCTCGAACGACGTTTTATGCGCACTGGCAGTCATTCCTCCGTTAGACTTGGTGGTTTCCCAGGAAGCTGGCTTCTTTCGGGGAGTGAAAATGCAACGTCCCTGCTTTCATGTAGAGAACATGGAGGCACTCTCGGAGCCGGAGGTGGAGCCTTGGAAAATACACCCGGCTGATCTCCCGACTTGTTCTTGGACAGTCGGGTTTCAGACTGATAACGGGTACGAGGTCTTCACTGACGGTTCTAAAAAGGGAAGCTTCGTGGGCGGAGCTTTCTGTGTACTAAAAAATGGTAACTTGGTACATGGCCTGAAGTGCAGACTAAATGGCGAGGCAACCATTGCAATGGCCTTGCAAAATGCAGTCAAATGGATGGGTACCTTACCCCCAATGAAGGAGTGCGGATTCTATCCGACAGCATGTCGGTTCTCAGTGCTATAGAAACACTGAATAACTTAACCCCTCTAATCTGGGACCTCGCTGGGGCCGTGTGTTCGGAGCGCAGTAGACATCAAGTCGAATTGCTCTGGGTGCGGGGCCACTGTGGGACTCCGGGTAACGAGGTGGCCGACCAGTTAGCAAAAGCTGGCTCCCGCCTAAGCTCTATCACTTGGAGTGTACCTCCAAGTAGTGCACAGTATAAGAAACGGCTCGTTGCGAATACGATGAAAGCATGGCAAAGGCGTTGGGACACGTCAACGACCGGCCGATTGACCCATGAAACGTCCCCAAAGTGGGAGAAAAGCCGTACGTAGACCTTGGTTACTACATGACACAGATGGTAACCGGTCACGGAAGGTTTCCGGCCTATCCACATAGGACAAAACACCTCCCAACGCCGGCGTGTAGTTGCGGCGGTGCTAATGATGACGCTCGCTACTACGCGCTAGAATGCCCACATACAGCAGCAGTGACGCGGGATCTTCGGGCGAACCCGTCGATCGGTATACAAACACCGGCTGCTCGACATGAGCTAGCAGAACTGGCTAAGTATATAAATACGAACCTGTCCCGTCTGGGAGCTACACAACCGGCAGATGACAGAGTCGAGGGGTACGTGTCCCCACAATGATGATGGCACGGCGTCACACTGACTGGTGAGACAGTGGGAACGAGGCCTCGTGAGAGCTTCGCGCTAATATATATAACAGTGCCACGAGGGACGACCGGAATCTCGATAGGGGTAGCTGTCAAAAGTCTCTTGTGAGACGGGTACGGCACATAAGGCGAGCCTACGGCTCGCGCTCTACGAATGCCTGGATCAATGTGCTGTAGTGGAGCTACGTGAAACCTGGGAAAAATATTCGGCCAAGCAATCGCAGGAATATCCGACACGGTTCCACCATCCGTACAGAAACAGGATATTGGGTGGGCCGCGTAACGCCCATGTATGCGATGAATCTTGTCCCAAACAACCTTCGAACTAGTCGAAGATGTAATATTGGACACATACCTCTGGTACAACTCAACTTTGGCTGCGAGGACGAACTTGCCGAGCAAACGCTCGAGCCCGCTGGAAACGCGCCATATTATCCGAAGTCGAATATCTGAGAAAAATGTCCCACGCCTTCTTCTGCGCTTTCCGAGCTGCAGAACAGTCGTGGTTCAACCAAGGTTTAGGAGATAGAAGCAAATGCGTCGAAGTGCGTGGAATAGAAGACGCAGCTGCTTGGAGACTACAAGAAATGACCTGGTCCCCTGCTTGATCAAGATCATGCCTGATCGGAGTTTCAAGCGCATCGTCCATCAACACAGCTAAGGAACCGATCCCAATTGGCACAATCAACTTTCTACCTCGACAAGCTAATAAACTCTCTGCTGATGTGGTAGGTGACAACAAAATGGGAAAGTGGTCACTCCCGAGGGGGTCCGAAAAGCCTAACCACGACCACTGTGACAGAGAGCAAAAGGACAGATCCAAAGCAGCGAGTGACCGCGTCGGGGAATGAAAATACGTAACCTCACCAGTACTCACAGGGACAAATCGAGATCTGTGAGCAAGAGCTCAACAATTCGACCCCTGCAATTGGCAAAGGAGCTTCCCCAAAGAATGCAGTGATCGTTAAAATTTCCAAACGGCAGAAAAAGTTGCGGAAGCTGAGACACCAGATCCTCCAAAGTCGAAAAGGCCACTCTGTCGCCCGGTGGCAGATAAACATAGCAAACCGTGAGCGTATGACCAACAAAAATACACGTACAGCAACAGCCTGTAACGGCGTCTGAAGCGTCAGAGCTATGGAAGGAACGTGGTGCGAGACGAGGGGCTAGGCCTCCCTGAGACTCGGGCGAGTCATTATCCGCGTGAAAAAGGCCACAGTGAAGCAGCTGTACATGAGCTGTCAGACGCATCAAGAGCTCTAGAGCAACACACACAGGAGAATGGGTATGTAGCAACAGTTTCAGATCATCCATGTTGGCACGCAAATCACGACAGTTCCATTGTACGATTGTAGGAGACACAAAATTATGTAGGAGGCGGCGGCTTAGATGGAGTAGGCTTCCGCTTGGATGAAGGTTTCTGCACAGAAGCAGGCGGAGGAGCAGTTTCCATGCATTCATCCTCTAATGCGGAAAGCTCACTGATGAATTTGACAGTTGGATTGTACCATGAACAACTGCGCCGGAATCCGGCTTCTTGTGCAGTTTTTTTTAGGCTTTACTTTTGATTTCGGGGCAGGTGGAGGTTTAGAAGGAAGCTTTGGTATTGATGTCTGAGCCGGAGAGGAAGCCTTCGGATGTGACTTTCGCCTCTCAAAAGATTACGGAGTGAAAGGTGTAAGGGCTGGCAATACAAAAGACGGCGGAAAGTTGAGCGAAGTTTGCACCTCTTGCGACATGCAGCTGCTAGTAACTGCCGTATAAAACCCTCGAGGTGGCGCAGGTGACATGAGCTTTCTCGCTTCAGTATATGAAAGATTTTGCGTTACCTTCACCTGCTGAATGTTTTTCTCTTCCTACCACTTTGGACAGGACCGAGAATATGCCGTGTGATCCCCCTGGCAATTAAAACCGCAGTGTGAGAAAGGGCAATCATTTAAGTGCGGAGGACGCCCGCAGCAAGGGCATGTCGAAACTCCACGGTATGATGTTTGTTTATGACCAATACGCTGGCATTTAAAGCAGCGCAGCGGATTGGATCCATATGACAGTACGGGAAATGCGAGGTAATCAGCTTTTCCTGTGTCGGCAACACGGGTTTGGCCAAAGTCAAAATAACGTGTCGCGTTGGAAGTGTCTAACCATCATGCCGCATAGTAATACGTCGCACTGCCTGAACTCCCTGGTCGGAGAGCTCTGCAAGAAGCTTCTCCTCAGAGACAGAAAGAAGATTCAATTCAGGAATAAGTCCGAGGGAGGTATTCAAAGTACCATGAGGAGTCACGACGATCGGCAGGCTCACGAAAGACGTGCAGTTGAACAACGTAACAGACTGGGCAGAAGAAGCTGTTTCCACCAATAAATCTCCTGAGCATAACTTCTTCACTGACTTTGATGTGCCAGCTGGAGCATATAAACTTATGACAAAAGGGAATAACTTCGAAAATGCTAGTGCAGGAGAATGCACAATGCGAAATGAAGGTGAAGTGAAGATGCAGCAGAGCATTCAGTTCGGGCCCGTTTTGAGGACCCGCTCGAAGAAGAATTTAAAGTTTTGTTTTCAATAGTGAGGTGATGATTCGGCTTTCGTCAGCCCCACCCACCACGAGCCCTACAAGGGGGCGTGCAAGCATGCCAGGGCTAACCAGGAGCTATACCATCACGAATGCGCTGACAAGAAGACTAATCAAGTCGGACCCAAACGATCAGTTGACCTTAGCCGGGAGACGCAAAGGAACCCGTCGTCTAGCCGATTGCGACAGTCCGGGCTGAGGCTGAAGCCGGGGCCAAAGTAATGTATTGTGGACAGTGCCTCGCCCCTCAATTACCAGGATCCCCATTTTCAGCGACACGGGTCGCCGCACACGGTAAACGTGCAGCCACGTTGAGGGTGAAGATGGAAACTCTCTAAACGTAGGGAACAGCAGCGTGGACACTATACCGGAAAGAAAAATCAAACTAAGACTTTAGAACACCAACGAAACACGAGGTGACAAGCAAAACAGGCACGAGAAACTAAAGGTGAATGTTAGACGCAAAAGAATACGGTAACAGAATGCAAACAAAGGGCATAGATACGGAAATAAACCGAATGTCAGGGCAAAGACAACACAGAAACATAACTGACAAGCGAAGGAAGAACTAAAACGGTAACGCACATGCGGCTCAGGCATCTCGGGGACGCCACTGTTCAATTTTATATTATAAAAGTTCA
>JJRW01S0014764.1:5338-18420 GCA_001188405.1 Loxosceles reclusa | reverse complement strand
ATGAAAACCTCATCATCAGTGAATCTCATTATAGACGTCTGATACTGATGCTTGAAGCTTAATTTCTCTCTCTTTCTTTCCAGTCCAACTCTACAGTCGATGAGGAAAAGATGAAAGGCACACGAGAGAGAGGCAGAACGGTGCTACCTTTTTCACTATGGGGGATCCTAGCAGTAAATGAGAATCTAACGGAAACAGATTTTGTTGAACGGTGATTAGCATTTAAATAACTAGTTTCTAATCAATGTTTTAGTGAAATTTTGAGCAGGGAGAACGAGAGAGAGAATAATATGTGTGATTAATTATGTCGCCTATTCATTTTTTAGTGCGCGCGAAAACATTGTTCTGTACATTAAATGCTGCCGCTTGTGGTTATTAACCCGTATGTTTATGTACCACCACATGGGAACCACCCACGCTTCGTTTCTTTCCCTTTTTTTGCTCCTGGGCTTACGTGTAAGATGATTTTTTTTCTTTTACCTCCGTGGACCCACTTAGCAGAAAGTCGAGTTCGTTTTTTTATTGAAAGAGAGGCGAGAGGCCCCATGCAGGGGGTAAAGAAAATTGAAAATAAAAGTTTTTTTCTTACCACGCACCGTTTCTTCCGCGTGTCCGGTCTTCAAGGACAAGAGCCACGGGATGTGCTACGGGGTCACTTACCGCTTTCGCAAGGGCTGCTTATTTGCCATAATCAACTGTTCCACAACTTCTGTTTACTTTAATTGGAATTTCACAACCGGATGTAATGAAACACAAAGTTAATGGATGCCGCAGGTAGAGAAACAGAAGGAGTTCACCAAGGACCTCTCTTATACATACATATGCTTAGGCAAAACGATACAAAACACCTGATGAGCTCTTTTTCGTTTGAGCTTTTCGGAATTCTCATCAAAGCCGAGCAACTCTGACGTTAATTAACAATAATGATAAATGGAAAAGAAATCCATTAAGAAAAATTCCTCATAGATTCCTGGCGTCCGAAAACGCCTCTGTTCTATAAAACAACAGACCTTCATATCCAGGACTAAAGCGACGATGCTGGGAAAGGGATCTTCGTCTGCTTAACAGCTTATGATAAATTTTATCGCCCACGGGTAATTAAAACAATAACACATATCGCTGTTCACGTCAATTTTTTTCTGCAAAATTACAGAAGCGTTTCCGTTTCTGTCACAAAGTGTAGGAAATATTTTGATTTTTGTCACTGTTTCTAAGTTCTTTCTCCTTATTCACTGAAGTGCCAAAAGTCATGGGATAGTAATATGCAAATATCCAGGTGGCGGTCGCGTAAAATGCTCATAAATGGGCAGTGCGTTGTTAGTTCTTTGAGTTGTACGGTAGCGAGTCCTGTGAAACGTTGTCTGGGGTGATTACGGCTACTCGACGAGAATTGACCGACTTTGAACGCGGGATGATAGTTGAAGCTAGACGCGTGGGACATTACACTTCGGACATTGTTCGGAAATTTAACCTTCCTCGATCCACAGTGTCAAGAGTGTGCAGAGAATACCTGATTTCAGGCATTACCGTTCACCATGAACAACGCAGTGGCCGACCACGTGTACTTAATGACCGCGAACAGCGATGTCTGTGAGTGGAGTAGTCCGTGCTAACAGACAAGCGACGCTGCGTCAAATAACAGCAACAATCAATGAGTCATCATCAGGTCAGTGCTGTGGCATTTGGTGTTGGTGGGATATAGCAGCAGTTTTGCTATCTAACGCACTCAAGTGCCACTGCCAGGAGTTTTCTATGCGGCCAGCATTGCAGATTTTAGTTTCGATTCCAGTGACATTTTTGCAATATAAACAATGGTAGAGATAGACACTGTCTAGCCAAAAGTATCCGGAGAACCACCGAAAGAAGTGGATCTGGGTGGTGACGTAATTTGATGCGTAACCGACAGCTGTAAAAGCGGTGGTAGTGGTATGTCAGATCATATTTATGCGTTTGTGAGACAATGAGTAAGTCAAAGGAGTTTAGTAACTTTGATCGTGGCATTATAGTAGGATGCCACCTTTGTGGAAAATCAGTTCGTACAATTTCGGACATGCTACAGAAACCAAATTCCACTGTGAGTGATGTAATTGTGAAGTGGAAACGTCGCGGCAGTGAAACTGCAGAAAATCAAAGTGGCAGGCTGGAAACACCTAGTGAACGCAGCCGTAGAACTCTGAAAAGGGTCGTGACACAAAATCGCAAGTTTTCGTTGGTTGAAATCACTCAAGAGTTCCAAAGTTCATGAGGCGTTAGTGCTAGCAGCAGGACTGTTCGTCGAGAGTTACAAAACCTAGGATTCCATGGTCGTGCAGCCGCTCACAAACCGAACATCACTCCCCAGAATGCGAAGCGTCGATTGCAATGGCGCAAAGCTCACCGTCATTGGATTGTGGACATGTGGAAAAATGGTCTTTAGAGTGATGAATCTCGCTTTACAATCTGGCAATCCGATGGCCGCGTCTGTGTGTGGCGGATGCCCGGCGAGCGCTTCTTAAGTGATTGCATTGTGCAGACTGTCAGGTTTGGTGGTGGCAGCATCATGGTATGGGGGTGTTTTTCAGAGTTTGGCCTGGGTCCTGTCGTGCCTGTGGTTGGAAACTTGAACTCTGAGATGTATGTGGACATTCTGGACAATGCTGCTCTCCCAACTCTATGTCAATATTTCGGGGAAAGCCCATTTCTCTTCCAGCAGGATAACTGCTCCATTCACACATCGAGACTTGTGCAGCCATGGTTTCACGAAATGGGTATTCAAAAACTGGACTGGCCTTCTCAAAGCCCCGATCTCAGTCCCATAGAACATTTTTGCGACGAAGTAGAACGCCGATTGCGTCACCAGACAAACCGAGCATCCTCACTACCAGCACTCACTTTCGCTATGATGGACGCCTGGAAGTCCATTCCTATGACCACCTATCAAAAACTGGCGAAAAGTCTCCCAGACTTGCGCAGGCTGTCATCGATGCCAAAGGGGGACCAACATCATATTAATATATGCCTTTGGACTCTCGGAATCTGTACCATTGGTTGGCCGGATACTTTTGGCCAGGTAGTGTATGTTACATTACAATACACAGTTGATTTGTGGGGGTTAGAGGGCGTTCTCCGTCGACCAATGTGGCTACGGTTGCGACACCATGCGGCCACCAAAAAAATGTTTCTTGAGAAACCCTGCTCTATCATGTTCAAATCTAGCAAATTAGGGAACAAACTCATGATGCTAAACTGAGAGGAGAACTTCTCCTCTAGTGATTATCTGTAACTGCTGACGTAATGTGATGAACTCGTACATGACACAAACTGGTGCAAATGATCTTCAAGGATGCTTACATAATGTCCGTCGGTGTCGGTCAATGACGTCTTCAGATGTATCAGAAATATTGGCCCGCATAGTTGCGAACCCAGTGCAATAACAGGGCAACTAATTGGGACCTATTATAACAAGCGATAGCCCTTTGCAGGAGCCCTATTTTGACGACACAGCAATGTAAATGAATTACATAACTTTTACATCATATAATTGTCGTTTTAAAGATTGTTTCTTTCGACAATAAATATAATATTCATTCCATTCATTATTCAAAAACCTTGTAAGCACCTTTGTATTAGACTAGACCTGCAAAGGCCGGTCACCGCCTCCACGCCTCGTAATGAGGGTACTAGCGGCCCAGTCGCCTCGAAGCCCAGAAATAGAGGAGCCCAGGGCTTCAACCGCAGAATTCGGTACCAGGTTCACCCAAGCCGACTGAACGCCGGAGCAGAACAGCCGACAGAGCTAGTACTGATATTAATATCCCTCGTCGCATCGGGGCGGAGGCAGTCGTCGGACACCCTCTCGGGTGGGTTGACCCGGTCACGCCGCTCCACGCGCCGGGTTAAGAGCCTCGGTTAAGTGGCTTAGTGGTTCAGAGCCCCGCTGGGCCGAATACGGACTAGCATATGGGGATACACCGCCACCGACCTATCCGATACTACGCCCTGCCATAACTGCACAAGTATCCGGATAGCCCAAGCCGTAACCCTAAGCCCAAAGGCCAGAGAGTTCGTGCCCAGCCAGATGGCAGCCGTCCAAAAACGATACGTCTGAGAACTCTACTCTGCGAAGCAGCAGTAGGGTAAAACTAACCTGTCTCACGACGGTACAAAAACCTTGTAAAGAAAACTTTGTCCTTTTGTCGACGCCGGGATTCGAGCCTACGAATCTGTCATCTCCGGAGAGACAGCTTTTCCATTTAAGCTACACCGACAGGATCGGGCAGTTTATTCTCGAAGTCATTGGTACTCATCTCCAAGGGGTTACTATGCAGGCGTAGGCCGATGAGTTCACATTTCTTACCTCGGCAGATACGACTCCAGACGTAAATGTGACAGTGAACAATGCTCGATGAAAGGATACTAAAGTGGAAGTTGGATCACCGTATAACGGCTTACCACTTCTAAGACTTAGGGGATAGTCATTGTTCGTTGAATGTTTCTTAATAAGCTTAAGCACTTCAAGAAGTGCTTAAGCTTAGTAAACCCAGTCATTGAGTCATGGACGAGATCAAGGTTCTGGGAGTCACAATCGAGAAGAGTTCAAGTTTCCACTCCATATCCTCGTGTGAAGGAAAGAGTGTAGTAGGTTATAAGCAAACTTGTCTATTTCGCACAGACCACGTGTGGGTTGACGGGCGATGCACTTCGAAAAGTGAACAAATATATTGGTGAAGTAACCACCTTTCAGGTAGTTCTGCAGAAAGTGGTTTACTACGTGGGAGGCTTGACGCTGAATATGGGCGTTAAGATCCCGTCCGACAATATATTGATCCTCGGCGTTATCGAAACGCCGAGAAATCTCCGTTTGTCCGAGGTCTTGCAAAGTCTTCACGGAGCGTAGTGAACGTTCTTCCGAACTGCCATTTGTTCACGGCCATTGCGGGACTCTGGGAAATGAGTTGGCCAAAATAAGCTAGCTAAACCTGGCTCTTATTTGAACTCGGTAACTTGGAAAGTCCTTCAAAGTAACGCGTTGTATAAGAGGCAGCTCATCTTGAGAACAATGAAGTAGTAGTAGAGACGGTGGGACAATTCGGCATCCGGTCGCTATCTCTATATCTGTAATCGTCCTGAAAGTGGGAGTGATGCCATGTGAGGATCTCGGATACTATGTGACCCAGGATGTGACTAAAACCACCGAAGACTCCTGGCCTATTTTCACCTCTCCATCTTGTTTCTTCAACAATGCATGTGACGATGTTCGACACTAGCACTCAAATGCCCACATACAGCAGCGGTGACTCTGACACTTTAGTCTCTGGCGAACCCGTCGATTGGTAGACAAACTGCGGATGCGAGAAGGAAGTTAGCAAAGACTTTTCTCGCCTGGAAGCTCCCCACACGAATGAAGATGGGGGAGGGGGGATTAATCTCCACTTGAAGATATCCGTTCCAGTTGTGACCAGAATACAACTTCATTGAAGTGAAACATGGGTTCCACGGGAACTAACTAAGGTCAGTAACCCACACTCTCTTCACAGATAACGATGAATCAGTGTTCACAGCTCGAGAGTGATGAGCTTGAATTCAGGGTACGGTACGGTTTCTCGGGACAATAGAACATATTACACATAGCGAGACAAACGAATGCGAAGACCTTCCGATCTGAATCTCTTCGTGAGTATCTGTATCTGTCTCTCCGTATCTGTCTCTCTAAAAAGATGGGTACGGCGCACACACACACATTTTAAGTCTAATACTCGAGCTAATACAGTGCCACAGCATCATATTTGGTCAGAACTTGTTTTTGTCGTCCGCAGCAGGCCGTTGAATCTGTTACCGGCGTTGTATAGTCGCGGTACACCTTTAAAATTATTGCACGTAATAAAATCTAAATTTAGCGTTGATTTCGGAGCTTGAGCAATCCGTCTCTATGATCCTTCCATCAAGCCCCGTTTAAGGTTTCTTGCATTTGTGATTTATTGCCATCTTCACTGAGATTTTCTATGAGAACGGATTGCATCGATATTATCTGCCTGTATATGGACTTCGTTTGTACAGTAATTTATTTCGGGGATGTGGTTTCTGGCGCTTGAATCTACAGTTGCCAAAAAAAAGTGTTTCATGGAGAAAAAACAATGTGTTTTCAGATTAATTTTCATCCTGCTACTCGTTAGAAGAACTCTCAGTTTAAAACTTTTTTGCAGATTTTATAGGCTTAAAATTTTCAGTTTAATTGACGACAATGCGGAAACACGTGAAATTTCTGTAACGTGTCGGTAAACCAAGCCGAATCGCATATGAGTATTTTCGAAAGAAGGGAGGTTTGCAAGTTTTGTTTTTGAACTATTGATGTGTTAATTGAAAGAAAGAAAGAAGGAGAAATATAGAATGAAGAGATAAATACAATGACAATTCGTCTGTTCAGTGATTTTAATTAGTCGCTGCGTCTTTCTGTTGTTTCAAAAAGTTTAAATAAAGGTTTACACCAAATGAACAAAGTGTCCAAGTTCTAACGCTCTAACGCGAGAAGACGAACCCTTTGCTCCTGACTAGTTGTTTCGTTTTCAGAAGCGTTTTTGCTTAGAAGCTAGTAACATTCTTCTTGTAGAAAGGACAGGATACGAGTAGTTTTAGAGAATAAGAATTCAACTCATATATTAGTATATTTAATTTCTGAATCTTTTGTAATCTTTTGAAGAATTCAGAGACCGAGTTTTTTGAAAGTAATTAAATTTAGCATAGTACCTTAGGATGCAAAGAGTCTGATGAATACAATAGCATAAAGGCATTCGTTTTTTGTTGTTATTGCTTGACAAGAACACGACACACGTGATCCTCATTAGAAATTCCTTTCGTGAAGTGTCTTTGCAGACGACAGTTTCGCTAAGCAAAGGAAGCAGACGAAATGACAGACAAAACAAAAAATATTAATTTCACTAGTTTTTTCTGAAATTTCGTCATATTTTAATCCCTTGCCCGTAGGTAAGTGGGCGAATCGGTTCTGTTTTGGAGGATGCCTCATTTTTAAATGCCATTTTGTCATTTGAGCCTTTAAGAAGGAAGGGAAGAAAGCAAGAGCGAAAACACATGCGTTAGTGTGTAGTAAGATAAATGACGTTTTGGCCCCAAAATCCTGCTTATCCCAGGCGCCTCTTCTGTTCGACCTACTTCCCATTCTGTCTCTCGTATTCTCACAACTATCCATTTAAAGGAATGTCCTTGTGAAAAGAGAGAAAGCCACGGGACCCGTGACACTTCGGGTGAGAGAATTCAAAAGCCGCTAGGCAGTTCTCTTCAAACTCTTTGTCGCAGGGGCCCTTCAGCAGCGGCAGCAAAACCAGAAAATGCAACCCAAGTTTCAAGCACAGTTAACAGCTGATTACTTGCATTGGAGATGCTCCTCACTCGAAACAATTATTTCAGCTGTTTTTATTTTTCGCTTCGGAGCAGAATACGAGAGAGACCAAGTTGGGTCTCGTATTTACTGCGTCACTGCTGAGTAGAGCAGCTTTTTCACTCAGTGCACCAGCTGAGCAGCACTTTTCGGCGAGACGTAAGGTGGAGGGAGCGGGTGGGAAATAATGGAAATGCTGTGCCTACTCATTCCGATGAAGACGAGATATTCTTCAGCAGTCCAATTAAAACTACTTCGCTAACTCATTTCATTTATTCATTGCGAGAAAGTTCCAGGCTTTTCAGAAATCTTACAAGTTAGTCGTCATTTTTATTTCACTATTCGTATTTCGTATATTATCATACTGTTGCGGATTTACGATGTGTTGCCTTAACAATATAACAACCAAACAAGTACAACAAAGAAAAGTTAACATTGAAGAAATATTTACATTGAAACTGAGGCACGAACCTCGTACGGTAGTAATATTTAACTTATGAAACGACATTTAGGCGCAAATAATATAACTACAAAAATCAATATACAACGCGTGTTTCGCCATACTTGTTGGCATGGCTTCGTTTGTTAAAGTTCTGTACTCTACCTGAGAAAGTCATGAAACTATGTATGGAGGAACGCGCGTTGTATATCGATTTTTATACCCATATTTTGCTCAAACGTTATTTTATAAATTAAATAGGTGAAACAATTAATCAACAGTTGTTGGCGAAAATGCTGAGTTTCCAACAGATCGTTATAGAAAGCTGGTATTTATGGGTTGTCCAAAAAACTGTATATACATAGCTTGTCTTCTTTTCCTTGGGTAGCCTAGCTAGAGGGTATTCTTCACTTGGCTGCTCTGGTGCTTCGACAAAGAGGAGCAGTCGGAGCTCTGCCCATCTTTCTCACCTTGGCGAGAGCAATACCTCGGTTCTGAGAGCGGACTGAGGTAACTCCCCTTGAGAGTCGTGAAAGAAGCTGACCTATAGACTCGCCAGATATCAATCTGTACAGTAACATCTGAGGACCCTCCCCCCCCCCACACACACACAAAAGAAATAATAAGCTGGCCAGATAGCTGTTGGCGCAGCTTAACTGGGAAAGAGGTCACTCCGGAGTTAGACTATCCAGGTTCGAGTCCTGGCGTCTATAAAGGGCGGTTGTTGCAAAATGGCGCCTTAGCTCATTGACCCACACTTGTAGGATCCTTAGCTGTTGAGGCCTACACTCGAGGTCAGGCCCGTGCCCTGAGCTCTCTCTCAATGTGGGAGAGGATGTGAGGTCTCCCCACGAAAAAAATTATATTATAAGCTACCCAGAGATACTCCTCGGTGTAGCTCAATTAGGAAAGCAGTCACTCCGGAGCTGAGCGATCCAGGTTTGAGTCTTGGCGTCTGCAAAGGGCGTTTATTACAAACTCTATCTGTGGTTTCTGCTCCGACGTTCGGTTAGGCTTGGGTGAAACTGATTCCGTACGTATTTTGTACTCCTGTATGTGGTGTGAAAGCCATCCCCTCTAGTATTCTTTGATACCGGAGAGGGACGACAGCCTTCGGGCCTTGGGTCGTATGCAACTTTAAGGTAGATGGAGTGGCTGTGCAGAAAGCCATAGAATGGGTAGGTAGCCTGCCACAGAATGTGAGCGTAAGGAACGTGCCCGACAGTATGTCAGTATTAAGCGCCATAAAGACGCTTTAAGAACTTGTCTCCACTAGTCTGGGATCTTCTGGCTGGCGTGCACGGAGCCCATTGCACATAATGTCGAATTTTTCCGGGTGCAAGGTCACTGCAGGACCACAAACAATGAGTTGACCGACAAGCTAACGAAAGCTGGCTGCCGCTAGAGCTCGATAACTTACAATACCCCTCCAAGAAACGACTCGTCTCAAGAACGATTAAGGAGTGGCAGAGGCATTGGAACAAATCGATGCCTGACCGCTTTACCTATGAAACCGCCCCTAAAGCAAGAGCGTTGCTATGCAGAGATCTGGACTACTTTGTGACTAAAATCGTAACCAATCATGGGAGGTTTACGGCCTATCTGCATAGAACGAACCACCTTTCATCTTCTGCGTGTGCATGCCGCGGCGCTAGTGGTGAAGCTCCACACTTATGCGCTTGAATGCCCACTTACAGCACCGGTGACGCTGGATCTTCGCTCTCGAGTGAACCTGTCGATCGGAATTCAAACTCCGGCTGCAAGACACGAGCTAGTAGAACTGGCGACATTTGTAAATTCCAATCTCTTCCGTCTGGAAGCGCCACAACTAGATGAGGAAGGATTGAAAAGGTGGGAGTAATCCCTCAGTGAGGACTGCCGTACCGGCCAATACCAGAATGCTACCTTTGAGATGAACTTTGAGAGGAACTGACTGTGGCCAGACTATCCTCCCAATGCACAAAATATAATGAATTAGAGTTCGAAATATGAGTAATGTGGAGCCCGAACTGTGGGACCAAAAAGACCCAAAGATACGCTGGACGGGGGGGGGGGTGTCTCCTCCCCCCCAAGTGGTTCTGTGCGGGGGGAAAGTGGTTTCGCGAAAGGTAGAGCATGGTTAGGAGAGTCGAGCCTCAGCAAAAAACCCCGAATTACTTTCATCCTGGTACCATAGGACTGTCACAGGGTTGATGACATCTTAAAAGGTGGCGAGGACAAACGCCTTAATGTTTACTTGCGCTACAGATGGTACCTTCAATGCACCCTTGAATTAACAAATTAATTGCATCGAACTCAATAAATTACGCTTTAGGAGAAAGGAAATAAAAGTTCTTATGTATAATCCAATGACGATAACGTGGCACAATGTAAAAAATGTAATGTGTAATGTAAAAATGTAATGTAATGTAAAAATGTAAATGTTTCAAAATGACGAAACAAACTGAATGAGGTTAACTCACACCGTGTGTTTGAGGCTTTGCGCTTCGGGTTGAGTACAGTAGTGAGATTCTACTCCCCTAGCATGGTGCGCCCTCTCGCGGCAACGAAAGGTTTCCAAGCGCCCTGCAATGAAGGAAAAACGTCTGAATTGACTAGGTTATCCTTCTCACATGAAATGAAAAATGCTTCCAAAAAATTTAGCTCTTGCAGTAACCTTGCACTTCTTTATAATTTTGGCATCTGAAAAGATGAAACGGTGATCCCTATCCCAACAATGCTGTGCAACCGCAGATTGCCAAACTTCCTGATTCTTTACGCAATTTTGGTGTTCACAAAGGCGGAACCTGAGCGCCCTGAACTTGTCGGGCACGAGACGCCGTTCGTTGCCGCGAGAGGGTGCACCATGCTAGGGGAGTAGAATCCCACTACTGCACTCAACCCGTAGCTTCAAACACACGGTGTTTTAACCTCATTCAGTTCGTTTCGTCGTTTTGAAAAAGGTGGCTCTAAGCCAATGAAACCTAGGTCAACATTTTTAAAAAATTATGTACTTATGTTTTACGTTGTGCCACATTATCGTCATTAAATAACGCTTTGCTTGAATAAGTTAAAAGAGCAGTAAACCTGCCATTTATTCGTAGCAAAATAATGATATCAAATATACGCAGCATTTATGCAAATAAAAGATACAGTTCCCGGTTGCTTCTTAGTATTTAATTCAATTTTTGTCTCCGTCGTTCATCGACGGCTCGCATCTTACTTGAACTTATTAGAATAAGTTGAAAGGTTCCCTTTACTTGTTGTCACCATATTCTTATGGGTAATCGCTAACATTTCCTTACTGTTACATATATTACCTACTTATCATTTATAAAATACATGATTTGTGCAGTATTTCTACGTGATTTGTACAATATTTAACAACATAATAATTGGTGTAATTAACGTAATTGGTCTTGTAAAGCTGAATGTCAAGTTGAATCAGTTTTGTGAAAGTTTTGAATTTCTTGTCGTAGATAATTTACAAGTGCCTGTTTTATTTGGCTTTGAAAGAGAGGCCAGGGTATCGACCTGACTTCGAGTGGTAGACTTAACGGTTGGGTCCTTAGCCACTGGTGTGTGTCGCTAACTTCGGGCGCCATTTGTAAAGAAAACTTTCGACGCCGGGAATCGAACTAGGAACGTTCAACTCCGGAGAATCTGCTTTCCCGGTTAAGCTAAGCCGACGCTGTAATTCTATGCTTATTTTGAAGTCTTTTGTGGGTGGACATTACATCGTCTAGAGTGCGTTACTTTAATTCCTGAGTTGTTCGTTGTCGTAAAATTATCATTAAGTATGATGACATGACAAATTCTAAAGGAAAAATATTTGAACACTTAAAACATATAAGAGAACAACACACACTCATTTTAATAATGAAAGGGCTTCATCATCAATAGAAACAAAACACTGCAAAAAAGAAAAAAACGTACAGGAAAGAAATAAAAAGAATTAGGAAAGAGGAAAAGAAACGCAAATGACCTTCAAATCCCCCTAAAATCAAAATGCAACGACATAAATAATTCTCACCTAATGAAGAACTTAAATCAAAAGCTAATCAGAACAAACAAGATAAAACCTAAATTGTTGTTAAAGAAAAATATCAAGTTGCACATTTATTTTTCTCTTTAAACTTTCAATTGTCTTTGCCTGAATCACTTCGTTCACTAGACTATTTCAATTGTTTGACACTCTATTAGATAAAAAGATAAAAACTCATGCCTTAGTTGTAACCTAGTCTTTCCTCGAAGCAGCTTCATTCCATTTCCTCTCGTGATCTCACTGTAAGTAAGTAATAGTAAACGTGTTTCTCTTTTCTCTTTACCCTGCAAAGTAATATCCATGTCAGGATCAGATAAAACCCTACACTAAACACTTGTTTGTTTTGATTAAACTCAATTGCTAATACGAATTTAGTAATTTCCAGTCAATGGTTGGCCTGAGGTCTTTGTGAGTATAATTTTTTTTGGCAATTAATTATCTTTTATACATTGAACGCCGTTAATTTCTTCTCGGATTTGATTTAGCATTAGGTAACTTTCGCAACCAACGGCGGCAACTCATTACAGTTGCGATCGTTTGAGAGGCTGTCCCCAAAAAACCGCCTCTTGCTCGTTTAGCAATCGCGCCTGCATGCTCTGGATTCACGAAAGGAAATCGTAATTAATCAAGGCTGTCATGCGGGATTCCTGCTTTTATAGCGCTCCGATAACAACAAGCGCTTCTGCCACTTTTAACATACAGAGGCAATTAACAGTGGAATCTGATCATAAAACTGTGCAAATGGTCGGTTGTAAATATTTAATGGTCTGTCGTCGTTATACCTAATCTCGATACTCTTTCACCATCTTTGTATGGACCGAATCATACGAGTGGATCATCAATTCGCCATCACCCTAAAGTTGTAACAACATCACAGGTGTGCACCGAAAACTGCTCAACATCAAGTAGCGGCTGTGCTGTCCATCAGGTGCAGCTTTTCTACTGAGATTTGGAATCGAGTACAATAATCATGTGTCACAATGTCTCACGAAGGACGGACTCAGACTCATAATCCAGGAAGGAAACCCGAACCAATCAAGAGAGAGAGAGAGAGAAAGAGAGAATTCTTTATTCAAGAAGAGGGGGAAATACACATATACTTTACTAAAATGTTAACAGTATGAGTATACAGATTGTATCATTTTCTTAACAGGGATAGAAAGCAGTAGCTAAAGCTAGTGCGAGGCTCTCTACCACTGGGTCATTGATTTGTCTATCTACATACATTGTTATTATGCATTGGATCA
>JJRW01S0014762.1:36800-47207 GCA_001188405.1 Loxosceles reclusa | reverse complement strand
AGAACATATGGTTGATGTTCAAATACAAGATCTACATCCAGTACTGGACGTGTGTATGTGTGTGCGTGTGTGAAGGGAATCATGTAGTGATGAGTGGCAGAAGTGATAAGATATCCCATAAACCAATACGGACTGAGGTCATTCGTGCCAAACACATTTATAGCAGGTACTGATTCATGCTTGTCATTCTAATTTGTCGTCTTTCAAATTTTATCGGCGTGACGTCATACAGATGACGAAGACTGTCTGATACCACATTACTTCATTCCTATGGAAACGTGGTGAATCAGGACAATGTGGGTTAAGGTCAGAGATTTTGTATGTGTGTGTGTGTGAGTATATATATACACACGAGGGCGAAGACATTGCGTCATATACACGTCATGTAATTGCGTCATAGATGATACTGCAACAAAATAAAGCTGGCTATATGCAAAAATAATTAGTACAGTATAAACAGAAGCAGTGAGTCGTTTAGTCTACTTATTAGTATTTTCAGCAATGAATGAAACGATGCGTGGCAGGCTTCATTTAATTCATTTCTAAATATCTTTTGCCATCAATTTTGAAGCCGTAGTGAGGATAAAGTTTGATTGTAAGCAAAGAAAAATGACAAATTTTTGATAACTTGAGGTAACTGTAGGTAATTCACATTATCATCAATAAAATATAAAGCATGAATGATACTCAAGCAGCTACACAGGTAGTAGTGGTGCACTAGTGTAAACTTTACTCCCTTTAGTTGATCCCTCAGGGTCTCACCTTTTTGGTAAGTACGGGGAGTGACGTGGCGTCCCCGAGACATGTAATGTTCCGTGATAGCTTTGTGTTTGGCACAGCATGGCCAAACGTCAAATAACCAGTCAAACAGAACCCCGTTAATTGTACAATGTCACAGCATAGGGCACGGGCAGCTCAATTCTCAAATGCACCGCGAAAAGACGACAGGGTATCTTTTTCACGCGAAACAGGAAATTTTTCTTCAAATATGACAAAAAACAGGTTTTTTTAATATCCTTCGGCCACCTGATTATCGGTTATGGGCGACCTTAACATCATGCTTCTTCCGGTTTAACATCTCTCCCTTTAAATCTTAACATCTTTCTGCCATGTTTCACATTTCCTCTCCTAACATCTCAACTATTTTCTAATACCTGAACATCCGTTCTCTGCAACCTTAACTTCCAGCTTCTATCCCGGCTTAAAACAACTCTCCCTTAGCATATCTTTCTTTTGCAATTCATCTTAAAGGGTTACCGCATGCATTTTAGTTACGCGCCAAAGTGAAGTCGCCAACGATATTGGAATTTAACATTGTAATCTCCTTTTAGCAGTGCAGTTGCGAATTACGTCCACGGGCGTTAGAGGTCTGCACGGGCTCGGGTCAGGCCCGATGGGTCGGCCGGGCCGGGCCAGCCTCGAGCCAACAATTGTGATATTGATTAGGACTTCCTAAAATATATATTTTGACTTTATTTTGAGCTTCATTCGGTTTAAAATTCGCTTTATTGTACTAATTAGTTCTAGATCACTTTTTTTATGTGCCATGTTATAATATATAATAATAAATAATGTCATAATATATAAATAATAGTAAGTAGTATTTTATTTACTGAATTGTTGCAAAGAAAGTTTTCCCCTAGCTGATAAATATGTTACATTCCTATGAACAAATATCAAATTTATGTTTATACGCGTAGTTTATTATTTGTCCAAAAATTTCTCTTTGGATTACTTGAAAAATTAGAATTCTATTGTATATCTATTCAGAAGTACCCTGTATCAAAACGATTCTAGAGATTTGCATAAAGAAATTTGGAATAAGACAGAGAAGTCGCATACTGCTAGACGCAATGAATAACGAAATGCTTCGTACGTTTGGCGGTGAACAGTAGATGCTTCAGTATTTGGGCTCAGGCCTGACCGAGCTGAACTTCAGAGACCTCGGGCCGGGTCGGGTTCGGGTCACGAATTTGCAACCTTATTCGGGTTCTGGCAGGGCCGGGCGTTAGCGACGGCGGGTTGGGCCGAGTAAAGTTGTAAAATTTCGGCCCGTGCAGACCTCTAACGGGCGTAACATCGAATAGTGGGCTTGACTCAGGGTTCATAATGGCATGAGGGCCATAAAGAATTATGATCTGGGGCGTCATTTTTGTTGTACTAGTAGTGGAGGATGGGGAGTAATTGGGAAAATGTCTATTGGAGACTGCGGGCTGGGCTTTGAAGGTTTGGGTAGGAGGAGTTGGTGATGCAGATGTGGACTTGATTTATCCATGAACTTTAACACCACTATTTTAATTTCTTACAATTGAATCCTATTTTCGCCCACGCAGTTAATCCATTTATATTTTCTCCCGATGCTACATTGCATATGCATGTTGTAATGACCACCCACAAAGGATTTCAGTATAAGCTACTCAGTTACCTCGTCGGCGTAGCTTAAATAGAAAAGCTTCCTCCGGAGCTGAACGTTCTGGGTTCGAATCCCGACGTCGACAACTTTTCTTTACAAACGGGTGCCCGAACAGGTACTCACACTAGTGGTCAAGGACCCAACTGTTAGATCCATCACTCGAGGTCAGTGGTGGACCTAACCTCTCTTTCAAGTGGGAGCGGATGTAATGTTCACCCACAAAGGATTTCAATATAAGCTCCCAGTTACCTCGTATGCGTAGCTTAAATGGTAAAGTGGTTTCTCTGAGCTGAACGCTGCGAGTTCGAAATCCGGCGTCGACAACTTTTCTTTACAATGTTCAGTGTACTGTGTCTATTTCAATTAATCAGTAAAAACTCCATTGTGAGCATTCCTCAGACTATCCTCCCCAAAGAACAATAAGTATCGAAATTCATAGACTTATAGTGCAACCCGCACAAACCTCACAGTTTTAAAAGTTCGCAAGGTGCCTACATGTGAAGTTGAAATCTTTAATATTTATTTACTTATCTATGCATTCCATGCCTCTTTATGAGGGTGTTATACAATAATGATTGATAGTAAAAAAAAATTACTACAGAGTTTTGATTTCGTATTTTCGTTTAGGAAGTGGAATGAAATATAATAAGCGTTTTTTTTCTTCTGAAGCTAAGCCCCTTAAACAACAAAATTTCAATAAAGGAAGAAGTAAATAAAAAAATAGATATAACACCAAAAAAAAAATATGAATTACAGAAAATTTAGCACATAAGGGAGAGAATAAAAAGAACGTATCACAACGGTTACCATAGTTTGCCTCAATAATATATACTGAAGCGCCAAAAGTCATGGGATAGTAATATGCAAATATCCAGGTGGCGGTAGCAACGCGTAAAATAGACATTACGCATAAATGGGCTGTGCGTTGTTAGTTCTTTCAGTTGTATGGTAGAGAGTCTTTTGAAACGTTGTCTGGCGTGATTATGGCTAAACGACGAGGAATGACCAACCTTGAACGCGGAATACTAGTTGAAGCTAGACTCATGGGATATTCCATTTCCGAGGTTGTTTGGGAATTCAGTATTCTCCAATCTACAGTGTCAAGAGTGTGACGGGAGTATCTGATTTCAGACTTTACCTCTCACCATGGACAACACAGTGGTACATGTACTTAATGATAACGATCAGCGACATCTGAGTAGAGTAGTCCGAGTTAACAGACACTGCGTTAAATAACAGCAACAATCAGCGAGTCACGTACTAGGCACATGTCCATTGAGGTCAATCCATCGACATTTGGTATTGATCGGATATAACATCAGAAGATCGACTCGAGTGCCATTACTAACAACCAACCATCGGTAGCTGCGCCTATCTGGGGCTCCTGAACATACCAGTAGATGACTGGAAAAACGTAGCTTGGTCAGATGAGTGCCGGTTCCAGTTGGTACAAACTGATGTTGGGGTTGGGATGTGGCGTAGACCTTACGAGGCATTGGACCCAAGTTGTTGTTGATACTGTGCAAGTTGGTGGAGGATCCATAATAGTGTGGGGCGTTTTTTATGGTATGGGCTGGGTCCTCTGGTCAAACGGAACCATACACTGACTGGAAATCGTGAAGTTCAGCTGCTTGGAGACCATTTGCAACCATGCATGGGCTTCATGTACCCAAACAACGATGGGGTTTTCTAGAATGACAATGCACCATGCCAAAATTGTTCGCGATTGGTTTGACGAACGTTCTGGAGAATTCCAGCGAATGATGTGGCCACCTAAATTGCCAGAGATGAACCCCATCAAACATATTTAGTATATGATCGACGGGTCCGTTCATGAGAAATATCCTGGCCCTGCAGCTCTTCCGCAATTATGGACGGCCAGACAAACAACATGGTTGAATAGTTGACAAAATACCACGTCGAGATACCTACGCCGGTCTAAAGGCGGTCCAACACGGTATTAGGGAGTATCCCATGACTTTTTACACTTTAGCGTATATGGCCTATGTTATTTGAAGTTGGTGTGTTGTAAAAGAAAAGTTGTCGACTCCGAGAAAACTCGAAACCGGAACGTTTAGCTCCGGAGTGACTGCTTTCCCATTTTAAGCCACGCCGACGTGTATCTAGGTATCTTATAGCAAAGACCTTTGTGGGTGGACATTACCGTGTTCACCGCAAGTTTTAGATAAGTCATATTGTATTTTCAGCGGGAGAAAGGACTTTAATGTTAATAACTCCAAAGTAGTATTAATAAACTAAATTGAATTATGCATGCTGCATCAGGACCTGCATAAGCTTATTTCACTCTAAATGGGACTCTTATTAGCATACGTAATTTTAGAAAACTGATAACACGAAAAAAAAATCTTTGATGCTATTGGTTCATCTAATTGAATTCTACACGGATTTCTAGGTAATGAAGAGCGGAGAAAGCTACATAACGCGCAGATGCAGGCTGATGTCCGTCAAACGGTTTGCACAGCAGTTAGGAGACTGCTTTACAGATTCGAAAGTTTCTAGTTCCGCATGAGCTTTCTTGCTTAAACCGTTGCTCCCGTTTCCTTGAAGGTCTAGACCTTATAGCAGCATGTTTGAGCATTTTGCTGTAAAGAAAATCTTTCCTTGTTATCGACTCTGGGAATCGAATCCGGAACGTTCTACTCCGGAGAGTCGCTTTAACCGGTTAAGCTACGCCGACAGAGGATTTTTGTGCTTATTTTGAAGTCATTCGTGGGTGGGCATTACATTGCTTACTTGATAATATATCATAGTCGTTGGATGTTTGCCACATGTAATGTTACATCATGCAACTAATATTTTTTCTCCAAATGTTTAGTGAAAAGCCTAGTCGTTTTTGTAAGAACCGTACCACCTGTTAATCAAAGAGAAGTAACAAAACTAGAAGCAGGTCACTTCGCCTTGTCCTAACACGAGCAGATAATGTAGTCTCAAACATGCATTATCTTTTACACAAAAACTTTTTATCTTAAGTATGGATGAGGGAGATGTTAAGGGAGGGTTGTTAAACAGATAGAAGCAGGATGTTAAGGTCGTAGGGGACGGATGTTCAGGTGGTAGTAGGTATTTAATATCTTAATAGGGGGATCTTAAACCGATTGAAGCACAGGATGTTAAGGTCGTAGAAAACGGATGTTCAGTATTCAGGTGCTAGTAAGTATTTTTAGTCTGAATAGAGAAATATTATAGGCGGTAGAAGCTGGATGTTAAAGTTGAAGAGAACGGATGTTCAGGTGTTAGAAGGTAGTTAAAGATGTTAGGAGAGGAACGTGAAACATGGCAGAAAGGTTGTTAAAATTTAAAGAGAGGGATGTTAAACCGGTAGAAGCAGGATGTTAAGGTCGTAGAGAACAGATGGTCAGGTGGTAGAAGGATGTTAAGGTGTTACGACAGGGATGCTTATTCCTGTAGATGCAATAAAGATGTCAATCATTTCCTTTGTCCAAAAATTTAACGGACGTAGCCACTACAAAAAGAAAAAAAATCATAACTGTCTGAAAGCGGAATAAATTTAGCGTCAAAAGATTTATTATTTGTCATATTTGGCGAAAGATTTCCCCTTTCGCGGTGCATTTGAGAATTGAGCAAACGGAACTCATCACTCCATGCTACCCACTGCCACTCACTCGTCGATGGTCCGGACCTTGTGTTCTCCAGCCTCAGGCAAAACGTTGCGCCCGATGAACTTATAGGTCTGAGGCTCCTTAAACCCATACAATGAAATGCCTGAACAGAGACACACACTGGTGTCCAAGGACCCAAACGTTAAGCCCACCACTCGAGGCCAGGCGGTACCCTGACCCCTCTCTCTCTCAACGTGGAAGAGGATATAAGGCTGTCCCCCATAAAGGACTTCGAGAATAAGCTGCCCAGATACCTGTCGGCGTAGCTTAAATGGAAAGCAGTCATCTCAAGATCCGCAGATCGAATCCCGGAGTCGACAAAGAGTATGTTTCATTACAACGTGATATTCTGCTCTGTAGTGTGAATTAGGTAATGGAATCGAGCAGAATATAGAATCAGTTTGCTCTCGATGCAAAGCAAGTGAAGAAAATAACATATGAGAAACTCTTTCTTTGCAGTGGCAGCACTACTTAAATTCTTTCTTGCTCTCATGCTTTTAAAGAGAATTTAACCAAGTTTTATGATTATTAACAATGTCATGCAAACCTACCAGAAAAAAAGTCCAAGTAGGAAGTTAAGTAAGTAGATCCTAGATTAACCCCTCTCTCTGAGGTCCCTTCTGACGCAGAGTTCAAGTGGAAAGTCAAGCTACCGCCCAGAGCATGCCGGCCAATTCGTCAGTCTTCTTTTATGAAAATTCCAAAATTATTGCCATCTCCTAGTCTGGGAATAAGGAATCGAATCTACATTTTCAATACATTAGCATCCTCTACTAACTGCTGGATATGAAGTTTCACAATGCTAACAACTGCCAAATTGGTGATTATTTATAGGTACAATGCTGTTAGGTAAAAGGACTTTGGTTACTTGAATGTTATTTCTACAATGCTGTAATTAAAAACTTCAAACATTCCTTAAAATACAATTAAATTTATTGGTCTAACAGTGGCAAAATCTTATTAACACTTAAGGACATTACTAATTAAAAACATTTCTACGGAATGCACAACGTCAAGATAACAACCGACCTTTAAAAGAATCTTTTGTTCTTAAGGCGCCATCGCGTGACACGAAAGACAAAGTTCGAACTCGTTATATTACATTTATGAAGTGAAAATACTGGATTTGTTAATTTCATTCGCCGAGACAAACGGTGCGCACCAAAATTTCGGCAACCGAATACGGATCACAGTTGGAAGAGGGCCGCCGATCTTCCAAATAGCCCTTTTTCTCGTCAGCTACAGGTCGTGGAATTCGGATGCTTGCACCTCGATTGGCGACTCCAGCCGAGAAGTCGTGAATGCTGGAGGTTTCGTGGAATCCAGTCAGACGTCGCTCATTATCCTTGCCTTGTTTCGGGTCGTAGGCTCGGATGTGACGTTCATGGCTCTTGGACAATCGTTCAATGGCCCGTTCGATTTCCCTGAAAGGAAACAATGCATATGTCACACGAGTATTAGTTAAAATAAGTAGTACACACTGATGGAATTAAAAACAAGTCTCCCTATCCTGTGACGTAAAATATACCGATGTTATATCGCATCAATTATTTATTTGTTTCTCTGCTTAAAGAGATAACTGAGAAAATTTGCTTTTTAGGAAGTAGCAGAGATGTCTCAGGGAGGAGAATAGTAAGCTATTCACTGCAAGAGTCTGCTTGTAAGTTACAGCAAGCTTAGGATGAGACGAAAGACTTTGCAACGAAATCAGAACTCTGAGCAGCAACGGTGTAGAAAACAAATCGTCAGCGCTTCTCAGACTCTTATCTCTACATGAGCGTTTTGAACTCATCTTCATATTCAGTACAGTGTATTGCAAAAATTAGTTATCCAGAAGTTAATCAGTATGAATCAAAATCAAAACTCCAACTTAACTGAAATAGTGACTATCTATAAAATGAAACAGAAGTCTAATATAAATGTACATAAAAAAAAATACGAATGTCTAACGTATTTCTAGTGTAACACTTGGCACTTAATTTATAACAGCAACTTATTAAAAAATATTCAAATAACCATTATCTATCACACTTCAAGTACTAAATTCAGTACTAAACTTTTACTCAGAACAAATTGTCAAATTATTCAACTCAATTTCAAGTCAATTCTTACGTTTTTGGATTAAAACGTGTTAAAGTTTAAATTTTGCTTTATTTATGCCTTTCTCGGCTTAATTTAATGTAAGTTTTTACTTATCTGAAGCGGTTGAATCATACATCCCTCAGATAATATTGAAGTTTGGTATCTGGCGATTTCAACAAATTTGTGTCCGTTCAAGACTCGTAAACTGGGGCACTTCTTTGCGCTTAAGTGACTGCTTCAAACCAGACTTTAATTAAGACTAGACTCGACTTTAGGCAGCAAAACGGCTTCAAAATAGGAGAGAAGTTCTCTTTGCGAATGAGACCACACTTCAATTTATACGTCTGATGTGCCAGTCATTTGACGTGGCTTTGTTTCTAACTCTGATTCTTTCTCGCCGAGGCGTATGAACAAGTTAGTCTTTGCCTGCTTTTATGGTAATGTCAAAGGTTAGTAGGAAGGAGATTAGTAAACGTTACATCGTACGGAAAGTAATTAATGTCAATCACTTGGATCTCAGAAAATATGAACACGGCGAGAATAATTTTTCTTAAAGTATGGGTATTGTAACGACAGGAGAGTATATCAGATAATCCTGTTGGACAGGGAACTCCATATAGAGAGAAATCTAACGCTAAAAAATGACGCTGCTGCTAAGAAGTTAAAGAAGGACCATGAAGCAAGACACGGAAGATCGTATATTGCTAATTTGCAAACAAACAAACACTACTCATTCGATTTCGGTCATGTGACCTTAGCATTATAGAGGAATGAAAAGACGCAGAAGTTGGAGCAACAATAAAACGTACTTGACCGTTTGTAGGTGAAAATGGCAAGTGACAAGGCATTTATTAGTTACTGCAGTAGTTGGAATTTTATTATGGAAAAAGCTCATCAAAATCATGTGCATCGGTTTGTGTTGTTCTTGGGGAAAAATATTGTGTCGAAAACCACATGTGAATTTTGGTTTAGACAGTTTAAAGCTGGTGATTTCGATGCTAGCGACCGAGAACTGAGCGGTGCTCCACAGAAGGTTGCTCGTAAGGACTTGCATGCATTGCTGGTTGGAGATTCTTCTCAAACGCAAAAAGAACTTGCTGAACAACTGGGAATAACTGAAAAAACCATTTCCAATCGTTTACATGCAATTGGAGAGATTCAGAAGGAAAGAAAATGGTTACCATATGAACTGAGCCAGAGAAACAAGGATGAGCGTGCTATGAAGTATTTGAATCTGTTAAACAAACAACGCTAAAATTCTTTCTTGTGCGAAATCGTGACGAGTTATGAGAAGTGGATACGGTATGACAATTCCAACAGATCCCAGTGATGTAAAGGCATCGACAACGAAACGCAATATTCACTCCAAAAATGTTCTGCTATGCATCTGGTTGGATACGAAGGATGTGCTATATCATCAACTATTCGAACTGGTCATACTCTTACTGCTGATTGCTGCGGCCGAACGTGAAAACCGATCGAAAACGTTCATTTACCGGCAAAGAATTACGTACCGCGAAATTGCTCCATATGGTAACGCGGGTTATGAACTTTCTGAGCATGGGCAGGCAGTGGGTATTTGCCTATATCTGACTATTTATTTTTTATTCGTATTTGCATTTAAAACAGTTAATAATTTGATGAAAAAAATTGGGTAAAGCTTTTAGACGAAACTGTGTATATTTTAAAATGATAGAATTGTATTGTACTTACAGCAATCCATTCTCTTCTCGCATTTTCTTAGTACTGAAATTAGTATGTGCACCAGCTCCATTCCAGTCGCCAGGTATTGGTTTCGGATCAAAGGTGACGACGATACCAAAGTCTTCGGCGACCCTCTGTAGAATGAATCGAGCCATCCACAGATCATCTCCAATGGCAACGCCTTCACTGGGCCCGACCTGGAACTCCCACTGGGCAGGCATCACCTCTGCGTTGGTTCCAGATATTGGAATTCCCGCAAAAAGGCAAGCCCTGTAGTGAGCTTCCACAACGTCGCGGCCGTACACTTTATCCGCACCCACACCGCAGTAATATGGCCCTGGAAGGTAAAAGGTGAAAAAATGTCACTTGTGCTGTGTGCTTCGAATTATTAACGAAAACATAATGAAATATTGAGGGCTACTTACAAACTTTAATCATTTTATTTCACTTGTTTCTTTGAGGGAGTCTAACAACGACAAAATAGTTGAAATAAAACTGGTCTATTCCATCAAAGAAGCTTTGAAAATTGCTGTTTAAGGGGTATGAATAACAATCTATGATTAATTC
>JJRW01S0014758.1:9340-20607 GCA_001188405.1 Loxosceles reclusa | reverse complement strand
ACAATATCTGACAGCCAAATCGTGTAAATTTAGAAAATTGCTTGTTGGCACAAATTTCCAAAATTCAATATAATTTCAATCACTTGCAGTTGAAATAAGTGTCGCACTCTCTCTCGCTCAAAAACGGACAACCATAGCAAGACACAACGGCCCCATAGCAAGGCAACTCAAACCATTGAGCTCGTCCCAAGACCACGTTGTCTTACTGCATCATTGTACTGGTGTCAAGCAGTGCCGCTTTACGGCGCTGTTGCATTCAGTAGCGTATGAGTAAGGTTTTTACGGATTTTGACAAAGTTCCTGAAGACGACATTATTATGTTTTCAATTTTTTCAATAAGTCTTCGCGTGCCGCTGTTGAAACTCCGCCGTGCCACATTGTGGCACGCGTTTCGCGGGTTTGCCATCCCTGACTTAGAGCCTCGCCTTTTTGGCGAATACGCGTTCTGACGCGTCGTCACTGAGTTGACCGAGCCATTTGGTATTCCATGCTCACCTTGTGCTTGGCATAGGCTGGACTTACATGTCCTTGTGCCATTAAATTCTAATTAACCAACAAATCTTTCCTCATTCATCCAGTGAGGGGTAAAACTTGGCTCCAGAGCGAGAATATCCACCGCCAACTTAAATATCAGGCTCTAACCTCATATCTCAACATTCTCATTTCTCAACCAAATATCTCATCATTATGAAATAATGCTCATTGTTAACTTTTTTTGCCATGCCCGCTAACCGTAACCCTACTGAATAGAGAGAGGCAATGGCTGAAAAAAAAATATCATTCCCGTTGACGTTTCTTCACTTATGGTTTTGATTTCTTCTTACTCTTAAGCGAAAACGGAAGTCCGTACTCGAAACCAACGCTCTTATTGGCTGTCAAAGAGAGTGAAGCTCCCTCTTCTAGCGGCGCAACAAAACGAAAGAGAGTACACATTACGATAGTCAATTACGAAAAACTAAGAATAGGGTTTGGGGAATATTCGTTTTCTGCATTCGAAATCGAAATGCAAAACGAACTTCCCAGGAGTCGATATCGAAATGATTTCGAAAAGCTCAGAATAAGCCCCCTGTAACGAAACTACGCCTCTAGTCGAAATCTTTGCTTTTGACATAATAGTAGCCACCTCGGTGGTATAGCGGTACCGGTGATGGGCTGCTGTTCGCTGAGGCCGGGGTTCGCTTCCCCGTCGGCAGGGGAAGGGGGGGTGTCCTTTAATAAGAAGTTTGTCGAACATATGTATGTTTCATTGTGTGCATTCTCTGTGAGATTTCTCATGTTCACTCTCCAACATTTCGATCCGGGTGACAGGGCACTCGATTGTCAAATGCCCCAGCAAATCTGTCAAACTCAAATTCAAATTTGGCATTATATGACGAAGATTTGTTGCATACTGTAAACAATGCTTACAACAATTGAAACCTAAAGAGAGGATAAAATAAGGAAGAGAATTTAATAGAGATATTGTTAAGGAAGAAGTATCTTCTTAAAATTCACCGTTGATATTTGGCTTCTGCGACAGTAAGATGTGCATTCCGCTCGCCATAATTAATAAAAGTTCTCAGTTTACCGCACTCGGGCGTGTTCCTTTGGACTGTGTACTTGAAACGTTCCTGAATGGTTCCAGAACGTTTGTAACAATCGGATAGGTTAGTTCACAAGCGATCCAAAACAGGTGACGTCAAAAGATGAGAGACGGAGGTTCATTCCAAGATAGGGCCTGACATTCATGATGGCCTTTTGGTACATCCAAATGTAGTAGTAATAATACTGAGAAGCGGGGGGTAACACATTTTTTGTGCACGGGGGGAGGGGGGAGGAGGGTTCAACATGAGCACCAAGTACCGATCTCGACAGAGAACCATCTGGTGGTGATATTTCGAAATATTTACTAGATACTCTTAGAATATGTTATTCACATGTTAAACCATCCAGTGGCGAGCACAGAATTTCTTCCTAGGTTGGGGGATGGGGGTCCCGACATGTACCAATCGTGGCCAAGTGCCATCTAGTGGTGATATTTCAAATATTTAAATGATATTTTTTTTTGCATATGTTATTTAAATGTTATGTACACGTTAAAAAAAACAATGTAGCCGTCCTTGAATTCTTAAAATCGTATAATTCTTGATCTCGTGAAAGATAAATTTCTAAACTAACAATATGTTATTAACAGTATATTTTAAGCTAACAATATGTTCACGCGGGTCCAGACCCCACGGACCCCTTAACCCCCTTGTGTGTGCGCGACACCGAAACCATGAATGAATGTTGCAGTCGTCCGTGAATTCTCACATGACTGGGAGCATCGAAATCCAACGTGGTCCCCCGGCTCATTTCTACGCTCCCCATAATACTCCTTAGCCACGAAATGTCCAAAAAACGTTAAAATCTAGCGAGTTCCCCCTCAATTAGGTCCAGGTTCTCCACCAGCAGACCCCCCCCCCACACACCACCACCACCACTTGCCCCGCCCTCTAGGCGGCTCTGGACATGATATCGTTTTAGATCACGTGAAAGGTATTCTTTAAAACTAACAATATGTTCTCTGTGAGGGGGTCCAGACGTGGTATTCAGACGCGATAATTCTTAGGAGCATAAGACTGGCACTTAGTTCAGTGGAGAGACAGACGTGTTTTACGGTGTTAACCGTGTCTGCCACGAGCAGACGGAGGAGGTGCCGCATCGCGGTTCGGGCTAGTCATGAGAGAGTTCGAGATAGAGATTGATTTAGCAGAGCATAGTGCTCTTGAAGCGTACAGCAAATGAAAGATTGAGTCAGCAATAGCCTATCTCCAAAAGTAGTGAAGCAGTGTAAGTCCAGCATCGGACTTGTACTTTTTCTTGAGAACGGAGTCTAGAGCTCCGAAGCACAGAGTTGGCGACTCTTAGGAGTCTACATTTGGCAATGAACCAAATTGGGTCTAACACAGTCCTCCACCACCGATGACGTCCTAACATCGGGGAGGACTGGTTTCGAAAGCGACCGGTGAGTCTGCAATGCATAGTTTGTGAGATGAATGTTCTTCGGAATGGGGCATCCCCGTAGCGATACCTCTTTACCGCGGCGCTACACTACCGCTCCTGTCCCCTGGTTCGATGCACCAGTTCTTGCACCCCTCCTACCTACTTATTATGCTGAAAATAAAGTATTCTGATTGGTCCTGACATACTTCGGAGAGAAAAGTGAGTTACGGACGCTTACTATGTCGCATACGAAAATTTGAGGTGCTTAGAATGCACTTCGCGCTACGTCGCCGACATAAATTTCTCACTTGTATCATTCCGTACATACGAAAAAAGAGACGGGACTAGAAAATCCACAAGTGCACCAAAATACGGCCGTTAGACACCATTCAATCACTTAATTCTTATTATTGTAAGGAAATCCTGCCCTTTTGTAGAACCTACGGATCTGTCATTTCCGGAAAAACCGCTTTTCCATTTAAGCTACGCCGATAAGTGTCTGTGCAGTTTTCTATTGAAGTCTTTTGTGGAGGGGAACCTTACATCTTCCCCCATGTTGAGAGAGAGAGAGAGAGAGAGAGAGAGAGGTCAGGATACCGACCTGACATCGAGTGGTGGACCTAACGGTTGGATTCTTAGTCACTAGTGTGATTCCATAAGTTCGGGCGCTATTTGTAAAGAAACTACTCTTTTGTCGATGTCGGGATTCGAACCCACGGATCTGTCAGCTCCGGAGAAACGCTTTTCCATTTAAGATGCTACGACTGGTATCTGGGCAGCTTATTACCGAAGTCTTTTTGTGGGTAGAACCTTACACTATATACAACTGTCGCTTTGTGCACAGAATAGAGTTTAATCTTTCATTCCTTCATATATTTATCTTCAGCCAAGCTTACTTGCTTGTCACTCATAATTTCAATGTCATATTGGTAGAAAACATTATGTGAAAACAAGAATGTTCTGGCGCAATACAAAAAATGAAAAGATGTACATAATAATGTAGGAGTGGGGGAATCTGTACTTGAATATTGTTAAACATAAATAAATATCATGATTATGGCACTGTCATGCCCAGTTTCGTACTTTTAGATTTCACGTTTAAAATAACTGTAAAGATTTTATTACTAATATATTTTTCCTGTTTTTCATATACAACGGTGACGTTTGTCGAATGCTCAAGAGCAGCTGTGGTACGTACCTACAGAAAATGGACCATTAGACTAAAAACCGGTCTCAACGTCAAACATATGGTGCACACCGACTACTGGATTTTCGAGCGGAAAGGAGAGTGGCCAGGTGTGTCCAGCTCAAGAGAAGGTCCACAGTACATCAAATCACAGAAGATATGTCACAGGGAGAACTCCTGAGGTCTGTGAATGTACAATTAGCCGCACATTTCACCATATCGGGTTGCGTATCTAAAGGCTGGTTCGAAAGTCTACGCTGTCCGCAAGCAGCAGGATTAAACACCTCCAGTCGGCAAGGTTTGTGCACAAATTGGCACAGGTTGGCAGCAAGACTCTCAGAGAGTAACGTGGTCTGGCAAATCATGTTTTCTGTTGTACCGTGAAGATGGACGAGTGCCATTATCGAGAAAACAGCAAGAACGCTTAGACCTTATATGCGTAGCCACGACTCTGTAGGATAGCGGTGGTAACGTTATGGTTTGGGGGGATATTTTCTGGCTTTGTTTCGGTCCCCTATTCCATGTACAGCGACGTCTTACAGCCAGATGATACTTAGATCTTGTCGTTGACCGAGTACATCTTTCATGCCCATGGTTTACTCCAATGGAGATCGTTGCTATCAGCAGAACGGCCCCAAGACTGTGTTGAATACCAGTTCTCAAACTGAAACGGAACTTCGAAGTATCGATCAGCTTTTTCTGACGTCCCTCCATGGTGATTGGTTGCATACTACCAGCAGTGTTTACATCTATTGGTTTACCGCCAATATGAAACGGCTGACGTCAAAAATGCAGATTGATTAGAAGCGAAGTTTGGTTCAAGTTTGATGCCTGGTGTTCACGATGGACGTGACAGTACCCCTTTTCACATAGCTCGTATTGTTTGTTCACAGATGGTTTGATGACTTTATACACTTGGCGACTGCAATCACCGGATCTCAATCTAATTGAGAATTTGTGGGACGTGGTTAACAGGGACATCAGGCTGCTGGTTCTACTGCCGTCCACTTTACAGAACTGGAAAGTGCCGTCTACCGCAGCTGGTCTCGGATATCTTCAGTCACCTATCAACATTTGATCAAGTCCTGCCCAGGAGAGTTGCAGCAGTCTTGAAAGCAAACGGTGGTCCCATGATGTACTGAATTGATGGTCATAATAAATTGACCACTGAGTGAATATTCATACAATTTAATATACACAATGTATATATATCATTGCAGAATGAAGTTTAGATGGAGAACTTTTGGAAGAAATAGCATAATATTTAAAGGAAACATGCCATTGTGTTTCAAAAGAAAAGTCTTCAACCAGCGTGTGCTTTCTGTTCTGACGTATGGGTATGAAACATGGACATTAATAGCAAAGGCAATTCAGAAACTGCAGACTACAAAAAGAAGTATGGAAAGATGCGTGTTGGGTATTACAAGGAGCGACCGGAAAAGAAATACTTGGGTGATGCAACGGACAAAAATGTACGACATAATCATGTATATAAAGAAGCTGAAACGAAAGTGGGCAGGGCAAATCATTAGAAAGCATGGTAATAAATGTTCAATACAAGTTCTTGACTGGCTGCCGAAAAATGAGAAACATCTTAGAAAGCTACCATATATAGGATAGATGGACGAGATTACCAAATTTGCAGGAGTAGTTTGGAAAAGAAGGGCTGTGGATCGCAAATGTTGGGGAAATCTTGAAGAGGCCTTCATCCTTCAGTGGATTGATAAAGGCTGATGATAATAATGACGATGATGATTATGATATATATATATATGCAGTCGAGTCACATTAATCTTATCAGCAGCTAATATCCGGAGTAACAAACCTGTGTAGCACAGACAGCATGTAGACGGGGAGGGAGGGCACTGAACAAGGTTCTGGAAGGTGTTCGCAGTGATATGGGGCCATGTTGATTGTATGTTGTGGCAGCTGTTGGCGGGTACGTGGTGGAGGATCCCTAGAGCGAGTAACACAATCGAGGTGGTTCCACAGATGCTCAATTGTGTTTAAGTCCTTTTAATCTGAGGGCCAGGGAAGTACTGTGAATTCTTCCTCGAGCTCTTCCAACCACTCACATTTGTAGCTTTGTCGCTTGTCGTATTTTCGTTCTGAAAGCTGCTATTTAACTCACATAATACAATTTGCATATATGGTTGTATATTGTCTGCCTAAATGGATGCATATTTATTTAATTTGGTCCATAAAACCTTCCACAATAATGCCAGAAAAACATTGGTCTTTCGAAGTTTCTCCCCGAATACGCCAACGTTTATCCGTTCGATGCAGCACAAAACAGAAATCTCATTTAAAACTCAACCACAAACATAAGTAGTAGTTTTAATCAGAATATCTATAAGCAGCACAGTTGCTTCATCGAAGTGTCTTATTTATACGAAGTTACTTGATCTGTGGCTAAAATATAATCGATTGTTCCCTTTAAGAAGCGAACATGAATTAAAGAACGTAAGTTTTCAATCGGAAGGAAATTTTATCAGGTATTAAAGCTGCAGTACACGTTGTTAGATATACTAATTGTTTTTCTGATTACGTCCCGGATCAGACCGGGATCTATGATCAAAGTAGCCATGTCTTTGGAGTTATTCAACCTATGTTTCAGAAAATATAGTTACAATGTGTTACGCATACTATAAAGACTACTATGATTTAAAAAGGTTTAATCGCATGTGGAAAACGTCCGTCTTTATTCATAGCGCCAAAATTAATAACTTGGAGCGTGTGGCATCGAGGGTATTTGCATTCCCCAGGCGACGCGAATGACCTCTGGTGTTCCGCATAGTGCGCATTATTTTTTTGAGGCGAAAAACGAAACGTGATGTAAGTTAGTCACTTCGATTACGTCTCATAGTTAGTTACAATCTTATTTCGTTTTCTGTCTTCAAAACGAAACAACAGAGGGTAGCATCGCCCCTTTAAGGGCACATTCTGAATATTACATGTACCACGGTGTTTCGTGGTGCTCAGATGAAGGAGAACGTGAATTTACGGTGGCCATTGTGTCACATCAAAGCGTATTAAGCATTAGAATTAGTGCCTGTGTTTAAATGTATAGTTAGACGAATCTTATAAAAAAGACAGGTTCTTCGTGAACAGTGTATAAATTGTACTGACGACGGTTCTAAGACTTAATTTAAAGAAATTCTACGTACAGATGAGTAGAGTTAAATTACTAAGCCAAATGCCCTAATTAGGCACAAAGGATTCATTAAAAAGCTCCCAGTTGAAACTTTAAAGTAATTATTTAAAGAGTGTAGTGTACAGTACTAAAGTACTGTCTTATTAAATTCTGTGTTGCAATTTTGAAATTATTTGAATTCGTTTATTGATTTATGTGCCGAGTAGAACTCGGAACGAATTGTTACGATAATATCCACTTGTAATTGTTTAGTGAGCAATAAATTATTATTTAAATTTTACTTTTGTTTCCATTCATTAGCTAGTTGCTAAAATTTAGTTACTTAACTGGGATATTTAATTATCGTTATTACAATTGTATATTTGAAACGAATTTGTTACTGCAAGTCATGTCTGAAAAACGCTCTTGCAGAGTTAAGAGTCTAAAAGACTCTGAAGATTTATTTTCTGACACTGTTAGTTAGTGATCAGACATTTAAAATTGATGCTAATCCTTTTGATTCTCATGCTCTACTAGACGGCAAAGTTCAGCAGAGTTTCCATGGACGCATTGCAGAAGGTGATCGCGAATTTCAAATTTTGCTTGCTCCATGTCATTGCAATGCAAGGTGGCAGTGTCTAAAACACTGTTTATGTGGCTGGTCACGAAAGACAGTATCACTACTATTTACAGGAAACTGCATGGCTGCTGCGACGCTGTGTCTATTGGCAGCAGTTTCAACTGTTTTTGACAACCACAGTACATCGAAGAGCCATTGCATTATGACCACTTGTTTAATAGGAAGTAGGACCACCTTTCGCCCTCAAAACCACCAACACCCGGCGAGGCTTGACAAGATGCTGATAGGTAATCTGAGGTATCTAATACCAGGTGCGCGCCAACTGATCCTGAAATTCCCGCACATTGTGAGTTGGTAGCGTGGCAGCACGAATTCGGTTTTCTAGGTGGAACCACAAATGTTCCATTGGATTCATGTAAGGTGAATTCGGAGGCCAAGACATGACTTAAAATTCATCGGAATGTTCCTCAAACCACTCCCTGACGATCCGTCCCGTATGACATGGTGCATTATCCTGTTGGTACACCCTATCACCCGCTGGGAACATTGTTGACATGAAGGGGTGCACCTGGTCTGCAATAGTGCTCACATAGCGCACAGACGTCAGGGATTGTACTATGGGGATGATGGGTCTTAACGTACACTATAAAAAGATCGCCCACACCATAATACCGCCACCACCGCCTTGTCTCCGGACACTTGTGCACCCGGGGGACAGAGTGTTTGTAGGAAATCGGCGTATTCGCACCCGCCCGTCTATGTGATGGGCCGGAAAACATGATTGATCGAACAAAACGACTTTCTTCCATTCCTCTATGGTCCAATTCCGCCGTTCCTTGGCCCATTGCAGGCGTTGTTTGCGATGAGGTGTCGTCAGCGCGGGGATGCTGCTCGGCCACCGGCTGCGGAGGCCCATACGCAGTAGTGTTGTAGCTGTAGGTAATTACGGCCGTTGAACCCTTCGGTCCCGGCGAACAATGCGTAACAGTCGCCGCTCTCCTCTGCAATCAATGCGCCGCGAGCGACGCATTGATTGCAGAGTGGTCGTTTCGCCATCCGTATATCGCTTTCGATACGTACTCACAACGAGTGCACGTGAACAACCCACCAAACGCGTCGTTTCTGAAATCGACGTTCCCAGGAGCGATTTGACTTTTATCGAAGTCTAATAAATTAGCTGCTTTTCCCATTATGTTGCTAAACGCCCTACGGGGGAAAAGACATTGCATGGGCGCTTTATATAGGCCAGCATCAGCCGGGCATGCGCCGTCATTTTGTCTCCGGGCGAGCTCATTGTTCTAGGCGGGTGTGGTCATAATGTAATGGCTCTTCGGTGTATATTTTGTGTATGTGTTTAATAGGCAGTCCGTAAAACAATATACACCGAAGAGCCATTACATTATTGTTTTACGGACTGCCTATTAAACACATACCACTTATATCATCCTCCTATATCCATCACTGCTTCCGAGTTGTTCCATTCAAAGTTAGGAAGTCCGTTCTGGGATACCTTGTATGAAGCTGCAATTGGAAATAACAACAAAAAACTTAACAAACTATGCAATGTAATTGGTGTATTTTGGTCACGCATACTGTACTTACCAATTTGGCTCCGTGACAAGGATCTGAATTATTCTGGAATATGAATTTCGATGCCTTACCTTATTGCTTTTGAATAGTTAATAACAATTTCCTCTTGAGAAGATCTGTGGTACATGAGCATTTTGACAGTCACCATGGCCTAATTCAAGTCAACCCATCTTTTCATAAGAAAGATACTAGCACACCATCTGGAACACCAAATACTTCAAAATAGATATGACACTTCATTAATTCTGCATCGCACCACCTATTGAGCAACCGGACCTTTGAGGTTAAACTTGGACTCATCTAAGAAGAAAGAAAATTACTCCTTTTCATACCACGATAGTTCTTTTGACATGTTTATTTTTTTATCCCACTTTAGGTTCTGGAATTTCCTTCTTTCAGTAAGTAGAGGCTTTTTTCTTGGGCTGCGTGAAATGAGAACGTTGGCAATGACACGCCTAGGCAGAGTACCACCGCTTACGTTCACTCCACACACACAACACACACACCCCATGCAGCCCTAAAATATGTTGAGGTGGCTTTTCTGATTCCGAGTGACGAACAATATACCAGTCCAGTTCTGAAGTCGATTTCTTTCGGAGTCTACTTCCGGCCTCCCTGTTCACTGCGCTAGTTTAACGGGATTTAGTCAGTGAACGAAGTACGCTGGATAGATTATAATGAATCCTTTTTCTGCTATATGACACGTAAAAAAACCTTCAACATTCAGTGCAACCTCAATGCTTTTCACACGAGGTGTTAACTGCTCAAAAAGAGCCATCAGATTATCACAAAGCACAGCATGTGAGCTCGGTATACAGGGTGAGTCAAAAGACCATGGACACACTTTTATTTTAGAAAAAAAGAAGCAAAAATTAAACATCTAAATACCCAAGAGATGAAGAGGTTAGGAGGCCTACCTATGTGCAGAACATGAACGCCATTTTGAATCCCCCTTAATGGATATATCATTAATTTTGTAAATGGTAAATGGGGATAAAGTTGCATATCAAAAAAGACCAGAAGTTTTTCAGAAATTCATTTTCGTCAGCAGATTTTTTGTGCGTGTTGTGGTTCGAACCACACAAGAAGTTAACACAGATTATTAACACAAGAAGTTGAAATAACAATTTCTAAAGTACAAGGTTATTTGATGCTGCTGCTACTGACTCAAGGCGCTTGATTCAGTCATTATGCACTCGCACAAAGAATATCCACAGAACAAAATGCCTTCTGTAAATTAGAAATTCCATTGATGGCCGTCTAAAGCCCAGGTACAGAAATTTCACCTCTATCAGAGTCATCCTCTGAAAGTTTCTGTTGTAGCTGGATCTTGAACGGGTGCCAATTATTGGAATGAAGAATCGACACAGGATTACTGGCTCATACTACATTTTGCTGAAAATCGTCGTGTGCTGCGTTGTGGAGTCTTCTCAATTGTTAGGTTGCTTTGCCGGTAGAAGTTTCAGGCTGACCAGTACTTGGGTTATATCGACCAATAGCTGCGTTTCGTGAAATTTGTATATCAAGAATGCGACAGTGGTCGTCTGTATAGATGTCAGCTATTGAAATCTGCGGCGATGATAGATACGGTAGCTGCGACATTAGGATGATTTCGTCAATGACATCTTCAATTACGTGCAACAAACAATGATTTTTCAACTTATCCTGTTAATCACTTTTGGACCACAATACATACGTGAAATTTGATAACGGAAATGAATTTCTGAGGAAATTCTGCTTTTTTTGATTTGCAACTTGCTTCCCCACCCTCTTACCATTTACAAAATTAAAGTTATATCCAATATGGCGGTTTC
>JJRW01S0014734.1:42259-56454 GCA_001188405.1 Loxosceles reclusa | reverse complement strand
AAAAGAATATAGGAAAGGGGAGTCGCAAGGAAATAGAAGAATGCGACGCCCAGCTCGGGGCCCGGGGGCGCCACTCCCCTGCTTGCAAAGAATACAAGCCCCCTGGGGGTACGCAGGGTGGTCACCCTGGCAATTCATACAGCAAGTAGGTGAAGGACACTCATTCTCATGAGCAGCACGACCGCAACGTTACCAAGTCACAACTCCGCGGCACGATGTTTGACCATGACCAAAACGCTGGCATTTGAAGCAACGCAGCGGATTGGGGACATATGGCCGAACGAAACAGGAGAGGTACCCAGGTTTTATGGAAGATGGTAATGCTGGCGTTAAACATCAGGAGAATATGCTTAGTCGACACACTGTCCGTCTCTACGCATACAAATACGTCTGACTGCGGTAACTCCACTTTCGGAGAGCTCTTGAAACAGTTCCTCCTCGGAGACATGCAGAAGGTAGACTTCTGATATCACTCCTCGGAATTCAGAGACCCATGTGGAGTTACTGTGATTGGCAGGTTGGCGAAAGTAGTGCATTTCAAGAAAGAACGAGACTTATGCCGAAGCAGTTACGACCAGCAAATCACCGGACCTGATCTTTTTAACAGATTTTGGTGTACCGGCTAAACAGTAGAGTCCCTTTGAAATAACAAATGGAGAAAGCTTCACAAAAGCAGTATCAGAAGAATGAAGTATTAAGAAGTGTGGTGCAGAAGTACCAGTGGCTGAAGGTAATAAGGGTTTAAAATTGGTTTTCTCATGGAGATGCGAATACTCTGTTCCCGGCGGCCCCACCTACCATCAAGCCCAACAAGAGAACGTGCAACGCACGCCAGGGTTGATTGCGAGCTAGCATCACAGCCGGGCCAAACGGGGAGACTAATCCCGCCGACCCGGCCGATCAGTTGACCCTAGCCGGGAGAACGCAAAGGAACCCACCGTCTATCCGACTGCAACGGTTCGGGCCACGACTGATGCTCCCGTCTAGCATGGAGCAGGGGCCAAAGTAGTGTATTGCGGACAATACCTCGCCCCTCAACTGCCAGGATCCAATTTTCAGCGACACTGGTCGCCGCACACGGCAAACGTGCGGCCACACTTAGGGCAAAGGTGTAAACCCTCGAAACATAGGGAATAGCTGCTTGGACCGCTATCCCTTGTTGAAAAGCAAAACAGTGAGACACGTACGGCAAATAAAAGGAAACTACAAAACCAAACGGGATGCAGAGAAGAACATAAGGCGAACAGAATCGAAACTAAAGCAATGGTCTGTGCAAAAGGTACAAATGAAACAGGTAGGCGAATGAAGAACTAATCAGTAACACATGTGGCTCAGGCACTTCGGGGACGCCGCGACTTTCGCCGTACTTACCAAAAAGTTAAGCCCCTGAGGGGAGGACCCGCTCGAAGGAGAGTTTAAGGCATTAGTTTCCACGTTGCGAACTTCGGCTCCAGGCAGTCCACCCACCACCGAGCCCAACAAGGGGATGTGCAAGCAACGCTAGAGCTAACCAATAACTACACCACAGCCGGGCTAAACGCGAAAACTAATCCCGCCGATCAGTTGACCCTAGCCGGGAGAACGCAAAGGAACCCACCGTCTATCCGACTGCAACGGTCCGGGCCACGACTGATGCTCCCGTCTAGCAGGGGCCAAAGCAGTGTATTGGGACAGTACCTCGCCCCGTTACCAGGATTCCCATATCCTGGGACCCGGGTCGCCACATACGGCAAACGTGCAGCCACGCTCAGGTTGAAGATTGAAACCCAACATGTAGGGAATAGATTCGTGGACCGCTATCCCTGGAAGAATTTAGCACATGGCGAACGCAAGACATTAGGAGACAAAACTGGTACAAGAGCAAAAGTGAACATCTGGATGGAAAACGAAATTGTAACAGAACGCAAACTAAACATAACTGGCGCAGTCGAAGGAAGTGTAATGAATAACCATTTCCTTTCTCCTTGAATTCTAACCACCGAATGCGCAACGAAACACCATTCACATTTGATTCGTCGCCCGCTAAACAGAATAAGGGAACAAGACAGTCACGAAAGATGTGGCAAAAAGTATCAGTTGTATTACGAGCGACTCCTGAGCGAGAGACTGAATTCTACGCCTAACCGGAGACACCTTAGCCGTCTTTAGCAACTTCCGCACTTACGAAGCTGAGTAAGGTATTTCTCGAGGCTGAGCAGTTTCGCTCTGACCAATATCTTGCTGAATCAACGACAGGAAGCAGCGAGATAAATTTAAAGTACACCGATTAAAGTGTACATAACATTTGATAGATTTGACTTCGATAGAAGCCAGTGTACACAACTAGTCTACCACGGAGGAGTAGTTAAATTTTACAGATAAGTTAAGCCGGTTAAACATATTGCTATAAAAAGGTTTTGATAAGAAACTAAAGTCTCAATTTAAAGTGACATTTCACGTTAATGAATACTTAATTCTGATTATTTAGTACAAAGTAGTACTGCTTCATTTATTGATTAAATATTTTGAGTTTAAAGTGCGAGTTAGCACCAAGGTTTATTCAAAAGTATCGCTCGTCTGCCTTAAGTTGATTTGACTTAATTGTTTTCTAATTTCGTTTAGCTAGTTGTGCTAAAAACGTTAGTTCATTTAAGTTTATTTTGGAATTTAATCTTGTGTTGGGTTTAAACTGCCGTTTAAAGTTGGATTTGGAAATTTACTATGAAGAATGTCTTCCTTGAGCGCTTGGCAGACAATCCATTCGAGCAGAAGACTCGTTATTATCGGCATCGAAGGCGTTCAGACCTTTTAAACTTTTTGATGTGATACATGGGTCTCAAACTCCAAACGCTAAATTAGCCGCAAAACTCAAACAAGGGTATTTATGTTACGGTGAAACACCGAAATCTGGAGAATGTAGACTTTCACCGGTGAAAGTCAAACACATAGACGCTTGGTGTATGTCCGAAATATTTGCTAAATACCCTTATTTCTGACTTACACCAGTAAATGTAGACATTCACCATGCACGAATGGTGAATGTTGAACATGTCCCAGATTTATATTTTCTTCGTAATTCAGTCGCGATAAAATAAAAACAATTGTCTTTTCGTTTACCCGCAATTAATGCACTGAACTTTAAGAAAAAGATCGATTCACTGCAATATCCATTCTGTATAAATTAGGGTATCGGAAAACGTCCCAGAACGCTTAAGAAAACGTTGCTCTCACCATCAAACCTTGCACAAGACTGACAAAGCTGACTGACTCCAAGCAGAACAAAGGATTTGGCGGGAAACCGCCAGTCGCCTCCTCTTTTCGACCTCCACCAGAGCATGTGATTGTCGACATACACCGGTGAGGGTCCGAATGTACAAGAATGTAATGAAACAATTCGATCTTTCACCGACGTATTTGGTGTTTGTTGACATTCACCGGTGAAAGACATTCTCCAATTTCGGTCTTTCACGGTAACATTTATACAAGGTACAGTTCAGGCGCCTCAGGGACGCCACGACCTTCCCGGTACTTACGGGAAAGGGAATTTCCTGATAGATTAAACTCAGCAGTTCCCATAAGACATTAAAACAAATTTATTTTATTGAACCCTTAAAATACAAGGTATAGTTGTAAAACAAGTTGCAATAAAATAAAAGGTTAAAACTTATAGCATTTCACCAGTGGGGAAAGTGCACTCTGGGATCGCTATTGAAGACGTGTGCACAATAACTGGCAAGTCGTAAACAAATTGTTCCTTAAAGAATTTGCGATATTTATAAAATAAGCGTAAAATAGGTGTTCTGCCGCCGTTGTCCGAATGATCGAATCGTTCTCTTTGAATAGGTGAGAATACTAAATGCGGCGTAGCAAAATAAAATTTCATATCTGGACTTGTGAAGAAGTGGCCGTAAAGTTTTGGAAAGTGGTAGTTCACAACAACCACGCTGTGCTCTATCTTGTCGCGAGATTTCGATGGTTTGAAAGTCATCTTCAAATGGAAATAGGTCACCCACTGTGACGACTTTTCTGCATCATGGTAATCTTCGTCTGCGTAAGATTCGAAGGTGTGGTCGACTATTACTTCAAACGCATGAATTCCTTCCGGGTCCCGATCCCTTTCGGGAATGATTAGAATTTTGAACATTGAAACCGAGTCTGTCGCTCTTATGAAAAGAGGCAATAATGCTCCAGGATTTTGAGGTTCTGCAGCTTTAGCTAGCACTTGAGAATTGAGAACAAACCTCAACGGATCTATCGTGAGGGATTTTGTGATCCGTTGGAATAATTCTCTTAAGTCGCACCCGTCGCCGCTTCCTCTTGGTGAAGATATGCTTGGATTTAGTTCTTGCCGTCGTGAGGCTTTGGCAGAATTACAAGCTGAATAAATAACAGCGTCGAGAGGAGATCGAAATAGCAAAACTACAGTTTCTTCAACATAGTGGAACGTGAACAGGCCAAAAACGTTCTGCAGCGTCGTGTATTTTAAATGCATCTGGGCCTCTTGTCCAGGAAGAAGAGGCTCTGTTCTACAATCTCCAGAATCTAGAAAGAAATTTCAGCTCAACGTTAGTAGTATATTATAGTTTGATGAAAGTTACTCCTGAAATTAAATATTTCAGGTAGATGTGTAAATTCATAAAACTTGCAATATGGCGAAACACCCTGGCAACTTCAGGTTTGGTTGGTTACTTGAAGTTCAATGAGACAAGTCTAAAGACTATGCTGTGCCAATCAGAAGCTGAGGAATATGGCTCGGGAAAGCCACTGTACTACGCTTACAAAAAGCGTTTCTGACGGAGACTTCAGGAACTAGAATGGGAATGCGGGTTCACCGTGGTAAGCTCAGCAGATATCTTCCCTTCATAAATAGAGGGCATATACCGTTTTGTTTCTGGATGTGTTTATTGGAGTTCAGTGGCAGAGACCTGTAGAGGCCATGCAACAAGGTATGCATGCAAGACATAGGAACGCCACATCTCTTCCAAAAACTATCCCGAGGTGACATTGTAGTTCAGGTAAGGACAACTTATTGGGACGCGTAGTTACGGGTCCCCACACCTGGGGTTCTGAAGCCAGATTAGTTTTCTAGTTACCATCTCTCCACGCCTAATTTATCGGCTAAAAATAGTTTACTGCACTATTCCTTTGCTAAATTCACTAGTACAAAGGGAAAGTTAGTTGAGACTGCACTCGAATATACCAATTAGCCTCCAAAAGAGGGTTTAGTTATTGACAAGTAAGCTGCTCACGAGAAGTTTGAATTCAATTGTTTTACGTTTACACTTGAACGCATAATGGGTGTGCGGAGATAGTACAGCGGCAGCAGGAAGTATTTTTACGTCGATAGGTTCAATCAAATATTGATTGAAAATAGCGACGTACTGCTGAAAACTTACGCGATGTACAGTTGACATTCAAAGCAATGTATTATAGCTACATTAAAAATTAGTACAAAAGGTAAAGCATTCATACACCCAACGAAATAAACCAACCATCAAGTTTAATACATCGTAGGGTTGGTTATTTGAAGTTCAACGGAAAAAGAAACTAAAGGCCATGCTGTGCCAAATAGATAATCAGGGAATACTGAATGCCACTTCACTCCCCATACAACCACAATGTGAGTGAGGGAATACTTTGTTGGGTATTCCGTAACACGCAGCCTCCGTGGCATGGATTCGACCAAGCGCAAAATAAACTGTAGTCACTTCTCCAGGTTGGTTGTTTAGAGTTGAATGGCACAAGAACTGAAGATTCTGTACCAAGCGAATAAACACAAGGTAAAACTGAGGGTGATACAACCAGCACATCGCTCGGTGACAAAACCAGGAGATGCAAATTTAAATCTGATACATAGAAGACAGAATGCCGTAAAAGGTCAAAATCAAAGTGTTAAAATTGTAGCGAGGTCTAGGACACCAAAAACTGGCGACGAAAAGACGTAAAAACTGGACAAGCAACAAAAATGTGGAAAGTGAGAACTGAATGGTAGTGAGAGCAGGAAGGTGGCTCTGCCACGCAAAAGGAAGCCATGTGTTGAGTGTGTGCCCAATGCGAAAAACCCAGTTCACGTCCTCTCGACGAGTAAGGCGAGAAGTGCACGGCCAGTCTGCAACTACAGGTTGGATAGCATGCAGTTTGTTCCTAGTCTGTGTCCCAGAAATCTTTCCAGCGAGCATGGAGACGGGCTGGAATAACGGGATTCCAGTCGGTGAATAGGAGACGCATACATAGATGACCCGCAGAATACTTCGCGGCACGATCTGCAGCCACATCCCCAGGAAAACCGACGTGACCCGAAATCCAGCAAAAGCAGATATCAAAGCCACGAAGACTCAATTCACGCAAAGTAACAAGGATGTGGGATAACACAGGGTGGGTCGAATGCTGCATAGAAACGAGCCTCGAAAGCACCGAGTGAGTAAACAGGTCCTGAACAGAGCCACGTCGAATGTGTTCCAACGCCAAGAATATGGAATGCAGCACCGCAGTGTAAATCGAAGCCTGTGCAGGAAGACTGAGCAAGCGCAATGCCACAGCACACTCTGTAGACTAAACGTACCCCAGATTTGTACCCATCAATGAAGATGGTCACATGTTGGGAATACGACATTCGATGTATAAAAATGGCGTGCAAGGGTGGGTTCAAATACTCGCCTCCATAAAGTGATGTGCACGTTGAGACTGCAACGTTGTGAAGTAACGAAGACTCAGCATCTGGCTGACGGAGTTCGAGCGATGGTTCGTGTGCCGCGACGTACAAGCTCTGTACAGGAAGTGTCCGGAAAGCACCAGGGCAGACAGTGCCTGGTGAGCTACCGGATCGAGCACCTGTAAATGAGACTGCCGGGGAGAATAGACAGCACAATCAGTCCAGCTTGGAGTGGACGAGCGACCGATACAGGCGCAAGAGGGAGACACGTTCTGCAGCCCAGAAGGAAGACATTAATGTTGAGCGTACACTTCTTTCGGGTGATGTGGTGCGAAAGTGAGGGATCTGTCGAATATGACACTAATATGAAACTGGTTTCGGGAACGACCGGAATCTCAACGGATCTTAAAACTGATCCGGATCAAGTACCATCTGCGACAAAAAATGCATGCAGACTATCTCGTACGGCGGAAAAGTGAAAACCGTTATCCGCCCAATGAAGCAGTCGGTTCAAGCTCAGCTGTAGTCAGCCCTCGAGAATTTTCATATCCACAGAGTTGCAAGAGATTTACAAGTCGTCAACATACATGGAGCACTGGATTCCCGGAGGAAGCGTGGACACAATGCCATTCAGTATTATGAGTAAAGTGAGGCTTAAAATAGCGCCCTGGGGTACACCTTTCTGAGGAAAGTGGCGGGACAGTAGTGCCAATACGAACCGGGAAAGTGCGATCTGCCAAGAAATTCTGGATAAACACCGACAGGTTTCCCCGGAGCCCCAAAGCATGGAAATCACGGAGAACATAATGCCAGGTACGATCGTAGGCTTTTTCCAGGTCAAAGAACCATGCCACATGTGCACTACGAACGCCTCCCGGATTGACGTCTCCAGGGAGAGTAAATTATCTGTAGTTGATCGCAGCCGCCTAAAACCACTCTGGAACGGAGACAAGACAAGATTCGAGGAAATGCACTAAATGTGCATTGACCGTCTGTTCCAGTAACTTACATATGCAGCTAGTCAGCGCAATAGAACTGATTCGAAGGCGAAGTGGGATCTTCTCCAGGTTTCGGAAAGGGAAACACAATAGCATGTCGCCATGCGGACGGAAACACCTCCAGCCAAATGCGGTTAAAGAACCGCAGCAGGGCACAGAAAGTCAAGAGACTAATGTCGGAACGTGGCGTAATGCACTGTATCTGCTCAAGGCGCAGTATCATGAGAACGTGATATCTGCCTGCAGCTCAAGAAACGTGAACGGAGAGTTGTATCCAACCGGTGCAAAGAGCCGGAAGGAAAGTTGCGTTCTGCAGAGGACTTCACTGCCTGGAAAGATGTACTGTAGTCAGCACTACGTGAAACCTGGAGACAAGATTCACCCTAAGACACTTGCGATAGTGGGAATATCCGACACAGTACCACCATCCGTACACAAACAGGATGTCGGGTGGGGGCGTGTAGCAACCACATATGCGACGAATATTCTCTTAAACAACCTTCGAACTAGCGGTTGGTTAATGGATGTTTAATGGCACAAAAGCTGAAAGGGCATTCTGCGCCAAACACAAAATAGCGCAACACAAAACGAACATGATTACAAACTTTTACCCTACGAAGGTACAGATGTAGAAGTCACAGCCGATAAACAGGCGGATGAAGCCAGCTCACATAAAATGAAGTCAATAAAAAACTAAAGTGCGTGATATAGCTAAGAAAAGAGCAAAAATTGCGTCAAAACGGTAAAGTGAGATGTATATGCTAAAAGGGTAGGAAGGGGTAAAACATTTTAAAACCCGATAACGAAGCGATTTGAAAACAGGAGTCAATGAGAAATTGAACTGAGAACTGAATGGCAAGCAGAACATGTAGGCGAGTCTTCCCACTCATTGAACTAGAAGACTGTCAGACACGAACTTCCGCCACGACTCGCGTTGGCTGCGACGGCGGACCTTACGGGCAAACGCTTTAGTCCGCTGGAAAAGCCATATTACCAGTCTGGTATCTGCGGAAAACGTTCACTTTTTTTTCTGCGCTTCCCGGGCCGCAGAACAGTCGTGGTTCCACCAAGGTTTAGATGAACGTGGTAAGTGTCGAGGTGTGTGGTACAGAAGACGCAGCTGATTGGGGAATACACGATATCACTTTGTCCACTGCTTGATGGACGGAGTGTCAAGTAAGTCGTCCGTCAACACAGCTAGTGTGGCAAAATTATGCCAATTAGCACAATTCACATTTCACCTCGGCAAGCAGAGAAAACTGCCAGTAGTTGTAGACAACAAAATGGGAAAGTACTCACTCCGCAGAGGGACAGAAAGGACGGACCACAAAGGTTACTGTGACGGAAAGCAAAAAGATCCGAAACAGTGAATGACCGCGTTGGGGCAAGAAAATACGTAACCTCACCAGTATTCAGCAGGGTGAAGTCGAGATTAGCGAACAAACGCTCGACAACTCGACCCCTGCTAGTGGTAGAGGAGCTGCCTCAAAGAGTGCTGTGACCGTTAAATTCTCCAAGCAGCAGAGACTGTTGCGGAGGCTGAGACACCAGATCGTCCTAAGTGGAAAAAAAAAAACTCCCGGTGGCAGATAAGCAGAACAAACCGTGAGCGTATGGCCGACAAAAAGACGTACAGCAACTGCTTGTAAAGGAGTCCGAAACGTCAGAGCCATGGATGGCATGGGAGGCAAGAGCAACGCCTCTGATGCTGACGTGTCGCCTACGCAACAAATACTATAGTGAAGTAACGCAGCTGTACCAGAGCTGCCGGACATGTCATGGTTTCCTGTAGAGGAGCACACTGGAAAATGGGTGTGCAATAACTGTTGCAAATCGACGTTGGCACGCAAACCACGACAGTTCCATTGTGTGTTATCCATTAAATGGGAGGCTTAGATGAACGCTTTTCTGTTCGGTAGAGGGTTTTGTAACTGTAGGAGGGGCTACGTCCATACAGACCTCGTCCACAAATACTGAGAGCTCGCTAAATGAATTTGATAGAAAGGTGCTGTTACGCATGGTATTTTACATTTTTCAGTTTCTTAGACCCGGTGGTCTTACTGATAGTTGGTTTAGGATGTTTGGGAATACAGGCGGCACAGCAGAAGCGGTAACAATCTTTCTGCTTGATTTCGGAAGGCTTAGCAGTTGCAGAAGCCTTTGAAGCAGCGCTAGACTGAATCTGGATAGACAACAGGGAAAAGCCGAGAGTAGTTTGGACCACGGCGGACTTGGAACTACGTGCAACCGCCGCGTAAGAACCGTGGGGTAGAAGTTTCTTCGCGTCAGCGTAAGAAAGACGCCGAGTCACTAACCTGTTGGGTGTTCTTCCTGCCATTTGGGGCACGCCCGCGAATACGTAGGGTGATCGCCCAGGCAGTTAATGCAACAGGTAGGAGAAGAGCATTGATCCTCGTGAGTAGCAAGTCCGCAACGAGAGCACGTTGTAGTTTGCCGGCAAGAAGTTCGTCCGTGGCCGAAGCGCCGACACTTAAAACGCAGTAGAAAATTATGAACCGTCGAACGGCACAGAAGGTAACCAGCTTTTATGTCCGACGGAAGCACAGGCGTGTTAGACGTTAAAACGAGGTGCTTGGTGTTAACCGTCTGATCGTTTTTACGCATTGAAATTCGTCGCACAGCCCTTATTCCTCGGTCCGAAATCTCTGAAAATAGTTCCTAGTCGATCGTGCAGAAAACCAGATTCCGAAATTACGCCACGCGAAGTGATCAGAGTACTATGAGGACTAACAGTGATCGGCATGGTTGCCAATGATGTACTACCATAGGCGTAGAACACTTGACACGAAGCTGTTTTTACCAATAAGTCACCCCGATCGTAAACGTTTGGCAGACTTCGGAGTACAAGCGAGCGCATAAATTCCCTTCTAGATAAAGGAAGGGAATAACTAAAAAACTCAGGGTCACTTGAATGCATGACGAGAAAAGGTGCAGAAGAATGAACAGTTGAAGCGGAGCATTCTGTTCGGGCCCTCTTGGGGGCCGTTCGAAGATGAAGGTTTGGTCTTCATGGAGTTAAGATTCGGCTCCCGGTAGCCTCGCCCATCACCGAGCCCAACTAGGGTTGGTCATTGGAGGTTTAATGGCACAAAACCTGGAAGACCATTTTGTGTTAAAGGGATCCCAACTAGGGACGCGCAAGCCCGCCAGGGCTAACTGCGAGCTATACCATCACAGCCGACCCAAACGATCAGTTGGCCCAAGCCGGGGAACGCAAAGAAACCCGCCATCTAGGCGCTTGCCAGTCCGAGCCAGGACTGAAGCTCCCGTCTAGCATGAAACAGGAGCCAAAGTACTGGGGACAGTATCTCGCACCTTAACTGCAAGGACCCCCTTTCCAGCGACACGGGTCCCCGCACACGGCAAATGTGCCGCCAAGCTTGAGGGCTAAGATGGAACCCTCTAAAAATAGGGAATAGCTACGTGGACCGTTCTCCCTGGAAGAAAAACGAAATAGGGAAATTACGTACGAGAAGTAAAATAAACAAGAACATCAACTAAACTGTCAAACTGAAAGTCAAACGATGTGCACAAAAGCGAACAGAAGGAAACAAGTACAAAAGCAGGCAGGTGAAGCAAGAATTAAACAGTAACACGTGGCTCAGGCACCTGGAGATTCCACATTTTCGGTTATCAAAAAGGGGAGCCTTTGAGGGGAGAATTACGTTAGAAGAGCAACCATTTCTAAAATTGACACCTTTAGAAACATTCAGGTGAAGCAACGAATTAAGGATATGAACTAACAATTTTAGACTTAAAAAGCTAGGTAGTGAAGTCTTGCTGAGCACATTTATGAAGTACTTTAGGAGTACGAACACTAAAGTGTACCCCAAAATATTCGTTAAAATGCGGATTTTCAAGGAACCTTGAAGTTTGGTTGGAGAGTTAAAGTGGCAAAGTTGTGCCAGTCAATAGAACCAAGGAAAAACGAAATCAAGATGTGAAGATACAAGAACACAAAGGAAAGGGAATGTTCAACGAGCACAAACGTAACATACATCCCCACTAATGGTTTAGCCACACCTAACCAGTAATCGTAAGTGCTAGAAGTACGAGCTTCCGCCTTGAGGGGATAATCTTAATAATTTAGGATCATGTAAGAGTACTCAGATTTTCACACGGCTGGGCAGGTAAACGATAAAATTCCGATGAAGTCATCGAAAACTGAGGTAAACTCAGACGGAAATGCAAAACTAAAGGTCACGCAAATGGCAAGAAATTAAACTAGTGCTAAAATCTAGTATTAAGGTGCTATGGAGGCGTTTGCTGCTTTTCACTCAGCACTTAAAATTTACTTAGATCACGAGGTAAGATTTTACTCTGCTATTCAATTTGTAGCTTTTGTAAAGAAACTTCATGACATAACGCATTTAGTTAAGCCACAAGTTGCTAGAATAATATTTAATACAAACACATACATTATTAGATTGAAAAACAATAAAAATTTTAATTCAAGTACATACACAGTATATTCATAATATAACAGAACGAGAGCCTTAGAACCACGCACGAGTATCAAGATCGTCCGAGATTTCTCTCGGTACTCTTAAAAAACCAATTGTTCTTAACTCTCGGTTAGTACGGAGAGTGATGAGTAGAGTATATCTCCTCCGCAAGCATCCAAAATACTGGAATTACGAGGTAATACAAAATTTGGATAGTCAAGAATTTAACCGGCAGGTGTTTCCTGGCTCAAGGATCTATTAACATGTTGTGCCAAACACGAGATTAACATGAACAAAGCACAGACCAAATTAGACTACCCTAACTCTGCAGCACAGCGGCACACGACCGGTAGCACTGCGCCGCCGGAGTGGTTGAAGGAAAATAGCAACGCGAGCAGAACAGTGGCTTTTCAGCATGCAATCTTAAGGTGGGGTATGCCAAATCCATAACAGTCGGGAACGGCGAAAGCTACTGCTAGTCCGCAACCACAGAACGCAACTAGTCAAGCCTTCAAAAGCAATTGTGTAGAAATGCGCAAGTAACAGGTTCGAGTCAGTAAAAGGGGACTGACTTTCGAGGTAACCCGCAGATTTCGCGGCGTGGTCTGCTGCCTCGTTTCCAGTAATGCCGACGTAGTACGGAATGCGGTAATCTGTTATGTTCGAGCATACCGCTTTAAGTTTTGTTTGGGATCAATTTGTTAATTAGAATTGTGGTACAGGGATCAGTAAAATAGGTGATACTGCACCAAAGACGAGGTAAGTACGAAATAAAACGCAATGTCTAGTGACCCACTGAAAGGGAATTTCATCAATATGGAGTCAACAGTTTGAAAATTAATCTGCTACGTTAGACACCAGAGGGCGTGTTCTGAATATTAAATACAACATTGAAATGTTTAGAGCAGTGGTTGCAGTGCTACGACCGATTCCGTAGTCATTCATAGGTAATGTCATTGACAGCTTTGTTTATTGGAACAAAGAGTTAATTTCAGAATCAACATCAAGTATGAAACTAACAAGGTGTTAGTCTTGTGTACCCACTCATCTAGTCCACAGGATAGTCATTTTGAAATTTGTGTTTGATATAGGCCTTAATTCATTTTTATTCTATTCCCACAAACGGACTGCCGATTGCAATCTTCCTTCTGTTTCTAATAGAAAAGTACCAAAATTACATTCTGATACATGCACGATTCAGACTTAATTTGAAGACAACCGAATTAGTTTAAATTTAATCCTGAAGTCGAAAATTCTACTTTTACTGATATTTTACATGTTCGTTGCGAGTTGAATAAATTTGCTTACAGAAATTTTAAAATTCCGTGTCTTGCTTACGACAGCTTAGCTCTTATGCCAGCAATTCAAAATGATTTTTGGAAATAGACGAGTAGATTCTAATTACCGACCTCCTGGTTGAGATGCAGGTTTTCTACTCTGCCCGCGGTTGGTTATTGGAGATTTAAATGGCACAAAACCTAAAAGGCCATTCTGTGCCAAGCAAAGGGTAAACGAAAATGGCAAAACAGGCTAAAGAAGCGAGTACAAAAACAGACGACTTACAGTTCAAGGGAAAACAAAACAAGGTGATGAGACCAGCTCATCACAAAGTTAAAATTCAATAAATACAAAAGATAGTGGAAGAGATTACACGAAAGCAAAAATCGCTGTAAAACGGTAAAATTGATGCTAAGATAGTTCGCAGAGATAAAACAATTAAAAAGCTAAACGCAGCGAGTTAAAAACAGGACAGACAATGAGAATATGATGAACAGTGAGAACTGAAATGGCAAGTGGAACTTGTAAGCGTGTCTTCCCCACGCAAAAGAAAACCATGCGTGACACGAGTGTCCAATGCGGAGTCGAGTCAGTAGCACGTCCTCCCGTGGAGAAAGGTGAGAAGTGCACGGCCAGTTCGCTACTACCGGGTGTATGGCATGCAGCTTGTTTGCAGTCTGCGTGTCCCAGAACTTTTGCCAGCGAGCATGGAGACGGGCGCGAACAACGAGATGCCAGTCGGTGAAGGGGAGATGCATATGCAGACGACCCGCGGAAGACTTCGCGGCACGGTCTGCGGCCTCGTTCCCAGGAAAACCGACG